>VMDO01014726.1:0-53621 GCA_007922755.1 Pedetes capensis | reverse complement strand
ATGGCCAGCCTGCGTCTTACATATTTCGGACATGTAGTCAGGAGAGAACAATCCCTGGAGAAGGACATCATGTTTGGAAGAGTGGCAGGTCAACGCAAAAGAGGAAAACCCTCCACCAGATGGATTGACACAGTGTCTGCAACAATGGGCTTAAACATAAATAAGATTGTTTGCCTGGCACAGAATCGGCAAGTGTTTTCATCTGCTGTACATAGGGTCGCTATGAGTCGGACTCGACTCGACGGCACCTAACAACAACAACAACATATACTAAAATTAGAATCTTCCAACAAAATACCACATATTCTTAAATCTAATCTTCAGTCTTTCAACAGTTTTAAAGTGCTACAAAATCAGATGCAGATGAGAATTGAGTGTGGATTAGATTCACAGGAAACAGCCCTCTTGACTGTGAATCCAATCTGCATGGAATTCTTGTCCTAATCTGATTTTGTAGCACTCTGAAACTGTTAAATTTGTGTGGATTAGATTTGACAATACATGATAACTTGTTCTATGGGCTTCAGTGATGGATTCAATTAAGCAATTTAGCATGAAACTATATAAAGTCAATCTAGAAACTTTCAGAAAGCAGCAGATATAAATTCTTTCCCACAATGTTCTGTTACTGTATTACCCTCATACCAAGACCAGATAAAAACAGTGAAACAGCAAATAGATATCTCTTATTAAAATAGACACCATATTTTTAAATCTAGAAAAACATGAAAATAATTTGCATTATGGTCTTGTGAAATTTTTTCCATGGAAATTTATTCATGGAAAAATCAACAAATTAACCATAATTATATGCACAGGCAAAAATATAAACTTTGAACCAAACCACATGCTTTATACAAAAATTAATTCTCATGACTAAATGACCAAAATGTATCTCTAAAAAACCTTAGAAAGTTAAAATTCATGATCTAATATTAAGTATAATGTTTAAACTTGACATCAAAAGTAGCATTTATAAAAGTAAAAATGTATAACCTGGATCTCAGAGCAGGAAACCAGGAAAATTTGATTTGTTCCACAGAGAGGTGAAGCTGGATATCAAGATTGTCTGTGTTTACACAGTTTGTCAAGGGTCTTGTTTTTGTGAAGCACATGGAGCAAACACATAAGAACATTCAGTTTACATAGATAGATAACTGTTGTTCCCCAAAAATCACATTTGGTATATATAAAAAAAGTAATTCTAAATAATTCCTCAAGCTAGGACAATTATTAATGCATTGAAACATGATTACTGGTACCAGTGAAAACAACTCACATCTGACCTGTTTTCCTTGTCAAAATGATATCTTGGGAATGTTTTGCAATAAATGACATGGTTTAAAGGCAGAGCTGATAGAAAATAAAACTCTCATCCAACTCACAAAAACATTATGAATGTGGCTTTTTAAAAGTTATTTATCACTAATTTGAGCTAGAAAGTTTATGCTTGTTAAGAGTGAAATGATTCTTGTCTTTTATATATTCATATTTTATTTACTTGCTGTTGGTCTCTTTTTTTTTGTCTTGTTTTGTTTTCATTTTTGCTTTAAATCTATGAGTCTCCTAATAAGTGTATCCATAAAACATTTTTCCATTAGAAAATCTTAAGGTAAACTCTAAAACAGTGAACATTACTAAGCTAGCCAAAGCAAACTCAGTGTAACAACTCCTACCCAGGTGCCAGATATCAGTCATCTCCAGCTTTCTCTTCATGCGCCTCATTCTCTCAGTCACTGCAGTATAAACTGTTAATGTGAGGAGTGAGTGAACCCATCAGACTGCAAGGAAAACCATGAATGTGAAGATTTTTAACATGGGCAATGACCTGATGAATCACACAACATCCTCAAGTGAAGAATGAGAGGAAATATAACATTGGATAAAGGCTAGTACAAAGAGTTAGTATAATGAACTCCGTCCCTATTATGTCACTAATATGGATGATCATTAATCAAAAATAAGATTTCAGTATGCTTCCTATGTAATGGAAGCAGAAGCATGGGTTAAAGTTAGGAAATCTAGAATGACAGTCTCTGACATTTAGCATGAATTCTCCATAGTACACAAATAAAGAGAGTTCAGGAATATCAAAAATCCTAATTTAAAATTAATGATCTACCCAAGAGTGGTGGTGCATGCCTGTAATCTCAGCATTCAGGAGGTCAAAACAAGATCATGAGTTGGAGGATAGTCTGAGCTTCACAGGAGACACTGACTCCTAAAACCAAAGGAAGAAAAAAATTTTCATATATTTTTTAAATGTTGGTAGAGTACAGAGTAATGTCATTTGCTATATCCATTATGTAACCTAAAACTCACTTTTGCTAACACATTCATCATCTTTCATATTTTACAGAACTGCAAAAGCTAAAGAAGAAAAGAAAAAAGTAGGAATTTTAATTAATAAATTTCACAGAAAATTCAAGATCTAAATAAATGGAGAGATTCCATATTCATCAACAGACAAACTCAATATTATTAAAATTATAGTTCTTCTGAATAATTGATAGATTCAGTACAATCCTAATAAAAATTCCAGCAACTTTTTTTGTGGATATCAACAAACTAATTTCAATTTTATACAGAAAGTAAAAGACTTAGAAGACCTAACATGATATTGAAGAAGAATAAAGTTGAATAGCTGATATTTTCCAACTTCAAGACTTGATATATACCTACAGTAATTAAGATAGTATGCTGTTGGTAAAAGAATGGACAAATTAGTTCAATAGAACAGAATAGATAGCCCATAAATGGACCCATGCAAATACAGTTAACTGAGCTTTCACAAATGAACAAATGCAATTTGGTGAAAAAATGGATGGTCTTTGCAATGAATGGTCTGAAACACTAGAACATCTTAAAGGGAAAAAATCTAGACAGGGCACTTAGATGTTTCACATACAAAAAAATCAAAATATATTATAAATCTAAATGCAAAATGTTATAAGCTCTTAAAAGATAAAGTAGAAGAAAACTTAAGTGACCGTGGATTTAGTGATGAGTGTTTAGGGAAAACAAAAACAGCATGCGCATGAAAGAAAACATTGAAGTCAGATTTCATTGGAATTAACATATTCTCTATGAAAAAAATGGGGAAAATGTTTGTAATGGGGAAAATGTTTGTAAAATACCATCTGATAAAACACTGATACACAAAGAACTCTTGAATTTCAATAATAAAAATGTAAACTCAGTTAAAAATTTGGTAAAGATCTGACTAGATAGCTCATCAAAGAAGATGTGCAGGTGGCAAATAAACAGATGAAAAATATTTGTCATTTGTCACTTGTGGTGGTTGTTGTTGTTAGGTGCCGTCCAGTCAAGTCTGACCCATAGCAACCCTATGTACAGTAAAGTGAAACACTTCTCAATTCTATGCCAGGTACACGATCTTATTTATTTATGTTTAAGCCCATTGTTGCAGATACTGTGTCAATCCATCTGATGGAGGGTTTTCCTTTTTTTCATTGAACTGCCGCTCTCCCAAACATGATGTCTTTGTCTAGGAACTGGTCTCTCCTGACTACATGTCCAAAATATGTAAGACGCAGTCTGGCCATTCTTGCTTCCAAGGAGTACTCTGGTTGTACTTCTTCTAGGACAGATCTGTTGGTTCTTTTGGCAGTCCATGGTATATTCAATAGACATCTCCAGCACCATAATTCAAAAGCATCAATTCTTTTCCTATCTCTCTTGTTCACTGTCCAGCTTTCACAACCATATGATGCGACTGAAAATACCATGGCATGAGTCAGACGCACCTTCGTCTTCAATGTGACATCTTTGCTTTTCAATACTCTAAAGAGATCTTTTGGCACAGCTTTTCCTAGAGCAATGTGTCTCTTAATTTCTCGACTGCTGCTTCCATGGGTGTTCATTATAGAGCCAAGCAAAGCAAAATCTTGGACAACTTCAATCTTTTCTCCATTTATTCTGAAGTTGCATGCTGACCCAGTCCTAAGGATTTTTGTTGTGTTGATGTTTAGTCGTGACCCATATTGAAGGCTATGCTCTTTGATCTTCATCAGTAAATGTTTTCAATCCTCTTCACTTTCAGCAAGAAGAGTTGTATAATCTGCATAACACAGGCTGTTAATGAGTCTTCCTCCATTTGTCACTAAAGAATAGTAAATTAAAACAGCAGACTCCACTATATACCTATTACAATTGACTAAAATCCAAAACACAAAGAATATCACACTTTGGTAAGGAGGATGTGAAGCAAGAGGAACTCTGATTCATTGTTGAAGAAAATACAAAATGAGACAGTCAGTTTGAAAGACAGATTGACAGTTTCTTACAAAATTACCCATTCCATACAGTCCAGAAATTGTGTTCTTTGGTATTTACCAAAATTAGTTGAAAACTTTTCTACACAAAAGCTGGCATATAAATGTTTATAGCATGTATAGCATCCTGATTGCATGTTTGATCTATTTCAGATGGCAAAGGCTGGTGATAATCTTCCCTATCTTCATTTGTGGCCTTAGTGGTGGATGTAAAAATTTGAATAATAATCATATTAACTGGCATTTATTATGGGCATATGGACATTATTCTATTACTGACAGCATTGTACTTCAGGACAGATCTTGAGATGTCTTTCTGATGATGAATGCAACCCCATTTCTCTTTAATCTGTTATTCCAGACATAGTAGATCATATGATTATCTGATTCGAAATGGTCTAGTACTTTTAAGCTCCCTGATGCTTAGCAAGTTGATGTTTGTGTGCTCGGTTTCCCTTTTGATGATTTCTAATTTTCCCATATTCATACTACATACATTCCGCATTCCAATATTTAGTGAACTAAACAGGAAAAAGGAAAGCTATCGAGAAGTCTGTAATGTTGTTTACCTTGGTTAAATTATATGGGCAGGAAGAATCTGAGCTTACAGATATTTGGTAGCTTTATCTTACTTCAAATTCTCAGAAACAATTAAAAATATTTTAAAAAGGGTACCAACATATTTTAGTGAAAATAATATATATGTTCATTCTTTAGTCCTACAAAAAGAAAATCAGATCCTGAAAGAGGCATTGTAAAGAGTGATAGCCGTCCTCTGCTTTCTTAGCTGAAATCAGAATTTGAAACTAGGAGAGTTGTGAAGGTTATTTATTTTGGTGAATGACCTCAGAGATAGGAACTAGATAACTGATAGTGAATCTACCAAAGTGTAAGTTCTTGAGGTGATCATAAGCCTGTATAGCTGGGATTTTGTCCTCTGGGGACCTTTTGAAAAACCATATAAAATATGTCATAGATTTATCAATGAAGAATGAAAGTTAGAGGACATTTTACTTCTTCCTCCTGCCACAGTGGTTAAGGAGGTCTTATAAATCTTTTTTACCTTCAGGTTGCACATGTGTGACTACTAAGTCAATTCGCATAAGCCTCCCACACCATAGCTTGAAAGTGAGCCAGGTTCTGAATGTGAGGGAATCCATGTGCAGTTGAGCCAACGTGCTGACAGTTATACCTGTGCAGAGCTTATTGCCACAACAATGATAGAATAAATCATTGAATGAAAGAATAAAGCACAAGAGATAGCCAATATACTCACCAAAGAGATACATTGGACATTTATTATTTTTCCTTTTGCTCTGTAACAAATGACTATAAATATAGCAAATTAAAAAATACCATTTCTTCATTCATAATTTGTAAGTAAGAAGTATATGTGGGCTTGCCTGGGTTCTATGCTTAGGACTGTAGAGTGCCAAAGTGACACTGCCAGGCTTGGTCTGTATTCCTATCAGCAGGCTTTGGGGAACCATCCATGTTCAAGCACTCTCAAATTTTAAGTAAAAATCAGTTTATTATGGTGGTCAGATTGAAGTCTCCCCTTGGTAGGGGACTGCTTTTATATCTTAGAGGCCAGTCTCAGATCTTTGTCCCCTGTCAATCTCTATCTCAGCAATAATGAGTTTCTCTCTTGCCAAATACCTCTCATGCTTCCAATCTGTACCACTATGCTAACTGCTGAGACTGCTCACCCACCCCAATAATCTCCTTGTTCTATGATCAACTGATGATTGATAATTTTAATTACATCTACAGTATCCCTTTTGCTATGAAACAATCATGACAGTAATCCCAGAGGGGTAAGATTCTAGATATTGTTTTTTTATTTATTTATTTATTTATTTATTTATTTATTTATGTAGGGAAAAATTGGGAGGAAATTGGCAAAAACTCCCAAACTGGGAAAATGGCATTTGAATATCTGGTTTGTAAGTTAGAAATCTAGGGAAAATGAAAGTAACTTGGTTGCACGTTTGTACAAAACCCTTCCTGATTGGACAATTGGACTGAAAGCGGATTGGCTCAGGCCATTCCATGGGCGAACTATATAAAGAGCTGCGCTGCGGCAGCTCGACCTTTTTTGGCACGGTCTTTCTGGCGTCCCTTTCTGCGCCTTCTCGCCTGTCCCTGCCCGGACCACAGATGAGGAAGCGCCCCTCCCGCTGCTCTCCCCTGGACCTTTGATGAGGAAAAAACGCCCTCCCATCGCAATCCTCAGCAAGGAAAAGAACCTGCTCTCCGTCTGACCACTGATGAAGCAACAGCTGTCTCCTCCTGACCACCGATACGACCAACACAGGTGTTTGCCCCTGGAAGGCAAAAGTGCCTGAGGCTTTTCCTTTCTCCCGTCTCCTCTGGGGTCCCAAGGGCCTCGGGGAGTCTGCGCCCCTCACCTGAGCGTCCCGAGTGAATTGTGTTGAGTATCTGTGTGCGCGGCGGCGCAACCCGTCCAAACCTTCAAGCCGGGTCGGGAGGCGCGCGCCCCACATAGATTTGGTGCCCGAACGTGGGGCCCAACATAGTTGGTGCCCGAACAGGGACCCAACAATTTATTTATTTATTTATTTGCAGTGCTTGGAGTTTGAACCCAGGACTTCATGAATACTTTATAAGTGCTCTGCCACTGAGCTGCACTCTCAGCCCCTTTTTTACTTTTTATCTTGAGACAGGGTCTCGCTAAGTTATGCAGGCTTTCTCTGGTCTCAAACTTGCAATCCTCCTGCCTCTGCCTCCCAAGTCACCATGCCTGGCTAGTAACCATTTGAAAAGTCAGCCTGTTACAGTTGTTCAGAAGTTTTACACATGCACACATACACTCAGTTCACAGAAACCTTTAAGGGTACCATGACAAAAATGAAAAACTAAAAGTTTCTCCAGAGAACACATTACTTACAAAGAATTAACCAAATGAAGAAGACAAGAAGTATTAGAAAGGAGAAGAAAAGAATAAAACCCATTGTTTCCCAACACATTGATCATGTCAACTTAACAACTGGAACTAAAATACCAGATATCAGTGAACACTTACTATTTCTAATCTGTATAGAAAAATAGTTTCAAATATCAATGGTAATAATGGTTAACTATATAAAGAATACAAGTAGAAAACATAACTTCAGAATCATACTGAACTTTGTTTTCCATAAGAGACATACAGATATATAAGAGCATGAAGTTCTGGTGTGACCTTGCATAGTAGGGTGACCGTACATAACAATAACAAATTGTACATTTTAAAAAGCTATAACAAAGTATGTTGAATGCTTTCATTATAAAGAAGTGATAAATGTTTAACGAGGTAGATATGTTGAACTGCATTGAAGTATTACAAAATGTAAGGATGTCAAAAAATGAATATGTATTTTAAGAGATGAAAGATGTTATCTATGTATGACTTTTTGAAGTTCATTTGAACTGAGTTATGGCAGCAATGTGTATTATGACATTTGCTCCAAAGATGACATTAATCAAATGAGTGCTAATGTTACCATGAGATAGGAAGGACAGTCAAAGAAAATGGCAAAAGCACAGCTGTCCTTTGAAGAGCATAAGACTGTATTGAAGTGGTATTTGAAATTCAAGAACATTATAGAGGTACAATACTGTAGGAAGGAGGAGCAGCAAAACTGCCAACCTGCCTAAAAACTGAACTCATTCCTGACAAGTTTGACATCCACCGTCCTGTACTCAAGCAGTTGTTGTTAGGTGCCATGGAATCCGATGGACTCACAGCGACCCTCAGAGAATTATCAGCAGCTGATTGTTTGGGGATTGTTTCAGGAGTGGGCTGCCATGTCCTTATCTCATTTTTGTGGTGCTGAGGATGGAACCTGGGTCCTCAGAAAGTGTGGAGCATCAAGAAATTGCAACAAGAATAGATAAATGGGATTACATGAAATTAAAAGGCTTCTGTACAGCAAAAGAAATAATTAACAGAGTCAAGGAAACCCCCACTGAATGGGAAAAAATCTTCGCATCCTATACATCAGACAAAGGTCTAATTACCAGAATTTATTTAAAAAACTCAAGGAAAAAACTCCCAAGAAAACAAATAACCCAATACACAAATGGGCAAAGGAACTGAATAGACAGTTCTCAAATGATGAGGTCCATAAAGCCTTGAAACACATGAAAAAATGCTCAATATCCCTAGCCATTAGGGAAATGCAAATTAAGACAACTCTGAGATTTTACCTTACACCAGTAAGAATGGCCAAGATCAATAAAACAAATAACAACAAATGCTGGCAAGGTTGTGGAGAAAAAGGAGCACTCTTACATTGTTGGTGGAGCTGTAAATTGGTCCAACCACTGTGGAAATCAATATGGAGGTATCTTAAAAAAACAAAAATAGATCTACCGTATGACCCAGCTATAACACTATTGGGAGTTTACCCAAAGGGAGATATGTCATCATACCACAGGGACAACTGCATCTCCATGTTCAATGCAGCACTTTTCACAACAGCAAGGATATGGAATCAACCAAAGTGCCCTTCAACAGAAGAATGGATAAAAAAAAAACTAAGGTACATATACACAATGGAATACTACTCAGCAATCAAAAAAATAAAATAAGGCCATTCACAGCAAAATGGATGGAATTGGAGAAAATTATTTTAAGTGAATGAACACAGGCTCAGAGAGAGAAACACCACATGTTCTCACTCATATGTGGGAGCTGAATCAAAATTATAAGAAGGAAAAAATCCTATACAAAGGTTGGATCATAATAAAAGAAAAAAAAGCTAGGAGTGGTATTATTATAGATGGTCTAGAAAATGCATGTAATAGTTCTGATGAGGTAAAAAGAAAGTTCACTGCAGAAAAAGTTTCTATCTTAAACAGAATTGGAATCCAAGGATATATAGAAGATTATTACCATAAAAAGACAAGTAAATGGTAGAGAAGTCTTTGATTGGAGGATGGAATGGGGGGAGGAAGTGCACAAGAGGGTAAGGGGGAAACTATATGAATAATGTACAACAAAATGCATATATGGAAACATCACAATGAAAAGCATGCAGAATGAATCACATTGAGGTGTACATTAAAATTTTCCAGTAAAAAAAGAAAGTGTGGAGCATCAATCTATCAACTGAACCCTAGCTTCAAGCAGTAGTTCTCTGTAATCACAAGTGTCTGAATGCTGATGGTATCCCTTGAGAGGACTTCTTGTAATTGCAGAAGTCAAACTTGTCTTGTTTTTGTTTTTTGTTGTTGGCATTCCAGTATATTGAGTATTACAATTTTAATACAGTTTTTTTCTTTCTTAAAGTGTGTATATGTTATTAGTCCACTCTCTATATATCAAAGCAACATATCACTCCAGTAATATCTATAATTTTTATGTTTTTATTTATGAGTTAAAGTAAATTTAATTTAAATAAACAGGGAAGATTGAAATTAGAGAAAAATAGGAAAATATATTCTACCCAAATACTAACAAGGTAAAAGCAGATGGTATTGTAAAGGCTATAAAGCCCTGAAACTGGATCTCATTGAATGTTTAATAAGCCCAGGTAATATTCTAATTATTAACTCTTTGAATATTCATAAAAATTATGACATCAGATTATTATTTTCACCTGCACTTCACACATATAGAAAGTAAAGTACAGAGGATTTAATTGATGTGAGCAAACACTTGATTCTAGATTTGTTTCTAATCCAAGTTGTCTGATTTCAGAAGAAATACTAGAGGTTGTCTGATTCCAGAAGTGTAACAGTATATAGTCTTTATTTTATTATCTATTGATAATAGGGTCAATCATATATATATATATATATGTATATATATATGTATATACATATATATACATATATATATACATATATATATATATATATATACATATATATATATAATCATGGGGCTGGGATTTACCTCAGTTGGTAGAGAGATGCTCTTCAGTCTCTGAGGTCCTGGGTTCAATTCCCAGCATCACAAAAATGGGAGAAAGACATGGCAATCTACTCCCAAGGCAATCCCGAAACAATCAGCCATTGAACATGCTATGAGGGCTGCTATGAGTTGGACACCACCTGATAGCACCTAACAACAACAATATATAATCATGTATCTATGTGGTTATTACATAATCACATGCATATGTACATATATAATTATATAAAGGTATATATAAAATACACTTTTAGAAACAAGCTACATAGTCACACTTTATAATAGATAATGCCTTTACTAAGCCTGCTCCTGAACCACCTTCAGACCTCAGAAGCTAGGCAGGGTCGGGCTTGGTTAGTACTTGGATGGGAGACTGCCTGGGAACACCAGGTGTTGTAGGCTTGGGAGAAGGACCTGGCAATCCACTCCCAAAACACAATCAGCCATTGAAAACTGTATGAATAGCAGAGAAGCACTAATAATACTGTTTCGCCTGTTGTACATAGGTTCACTATGAACTCACTCAAAGACACCTAATAACAACAACAATATATAAATCTAGCCACATAGAATATATATTTATATATGTATACATATATACATATGTATATATATAAAACAAAACTAATGAAACTACAAGAAGAAATAGTTAAATTTCCAATTAAAGATTTCTTTTATTCTCTTATTTCTGTTTTTATTTAATTTTATTAGAATTATTACTTAGATGTATTGTGTCTATGTAGTCTAATTTGGCCTCAAAATCTCTATTATTCTGTCTCAGCCTCCTAAGTGCTGGGATTATAGGCATACACCATCGTGCCTAGCAAGAGTGCACATTTTTGAGAAATTTTACTCAACATTGGTGAAAATATACCAACAAAACTGGTAATGCATGTATTGAAATAGCCTCAGCAAATTCACTGTGAGAAAATTCACACTTGGTCATGGATCAAATGATACATGAAAATGAACTATCAATGGAACTGCATTTTTAAAATTATAATTTGTTAATTTAAGGTAATCAGAAGAAAATTATAACATAATATGTAGAATCCAAAATAAGTATGGTGTGTCTTTAGAATTGTGTGAATCAAGAATAGTTGAAATACATGAAGCAATTATGTGTGCAACTAGTTGGGGGAACATATGTGTCAAGCAAGAAAGTTGTAAGTAGGAAGAGACTGAATAGGCAACTTATATCAAGGAGATACATTATTATCTGTTCAATCATCCTCTTTTTTAAGCTACAAAAATATCAGAAACAAAAATGTAAACACTATTTTCATAAATACAAGAAAAATGTTAATGATACTATTATTAGGACAGACTATAGAAAGTAATTACTACTGAAAATGAAGAATTTCTTAATTGCATATATTATATATTTTAAAAATTAATCATGGCTTTGAGGGTAACAGGCTTTATTGATTTATTAATGCAGTAACAATAGTGTAACAATATTCTTAAAATTGTTATTGTTGTTGTTAGGTGCTGTTGATTTGGTGTCCAACTCTTAGCAACCCTACCTACAGCAAGAGAAACAGTATTGTCAGTGCTTCTCTGCAATTCATAGGGTTTTCAATGGTGGGCTGACTTTTGGGAGTGGGTTGCCAGGTCCTTCTCCCAAGCCTACAGCACCTGGTGTTCCCATGTGGTTTCCCATCTAAGTACTAATCAGACCTGACCCTGCTTAGCTTCCAACATTTGATGGGATTGGATGCTACAGTGGTAGGGCTGCAGGCATTCTCTAAGTTACACTAATATAAATTTAGATTTTGATTTCATTTAACATGTTTGTTATTGTTTTCTATATGGAATTCTCTTATGTTCTATATTTATTTCTGTTTAGACCAGACATCATTGTGATTGCCAGTATTTCTTCTTACCTAAACACTTTTGAATAAACAGAATAGTTTTTCTTCTCTTTGAAGCAGAATTGTTCCAAAACCATTTCTTCCCTGCCCCATACTTGATGATATTGGCAAAGATTGGAAATGAGGATGTGCACAATGTCCAAGATAGCTAGATAGACTCATGTGCTTGTACTATGTTTCATAAAAGTTGGAAAGTTTACAAAAAGATATTGAAAATATATTTTGAAGAGAAACATCTCCTAGTTTTAAAATATATTCTTTCTTTTTGAGTGTCTCATATATATTGCTTCATATATGGTATACTACATTCCATATTTCTAATAGGACACATAAAATATATTTTAATGGAAACATCTGTGAAACTAAAAGTTTACTCCTTGAAATTGGCCATCTGAAATCCAGTACTGCCAATTCTATAAAGTCAGATAGCACAGAAAGCCACGTTTCTTTTAATTTTCTGAGAACCAAACTGGACTATTAATAGTGGGCAGTGGCAGGAAGGAAAAGGTTTTTAAGCTTGTGTCTCAGAACTGAACTGATAACACATTCATTAAAATTGGTTTAAATAGCTAAGACACCCCAGAGATGAGTAGCTGGCAAGCTTGACGTGGCCTTGGATACAGGTTGATCACCTGCAGAGAGAATCTTTTTGAGATCAGCCATTAACTCAGATCACTTTCTGGGGCACTTCACAGAAAAGTAGCTCAGTTTCTGATGGATAAAGAATATGCAAGGAGAGAAAAGGGATGTGGAAAACATATGTGTTTGAAGGTGGTCATCCATTCAGTCAACAAAGCCAGGTCTGGAGAGGTCCCGAACTGGTTACCCAGTATTCCCATGAGCTATGTTTCCATAAACGATAGAGCAAAACATTCTCTGGGAGAAAAATCTGTGGAGATGAGGAAGCTATTGAGAGGATGTTCATTTACCTGATAAAAACATGGAATTTGATTACTTCAGGGAAATTCAGGATAATAGAGACTTGACTTTTCACATAATCTAATTGCAGTTAGGAGCAGCAGAGTGACAGAGCATGTTCATGGCCAGCTCTGAGACAACAGTATGGAAAAGCAAGTAATATCTTAGTTTCAGTCTTTTGTGAACACAGGAGGTAACTTCTAGAATTATGATTTCTAAAAATATAGATGAAGATTAATATCTTTAAAAATAAATCAAATTATTAAAAGCTTGCAAAAAATTGAGGTCAAACTGGGACCTGGAATACCCATAAAAATGGGAGAAATTGCATATTATCATGGGTATAGTTTGGGCTACAACATAGAAACTTAGAGTTTTTATTGTTACTGATTTATTAAGAGTAATCAGTTTACTTTTGGCTGTGATCCAAGGGTTATTTGATGTTTTTAAATTTCTAAGCAATTGGATTGTCAGAAAAATTAATTTTCTGTATTATTTCTCTTACAGGCAGAAAATATAGCCTCTATAATTTATTTCTTTATTATTTGCTTATGGTTTGGGGTACTCTTTTAAGATAAGTATTTTTATTTTGTGGAAAGGGGCGTATTATTCACTTGCATAAAACAAATATGTAAATATTCAAATAAGCAATGTAAAATTTTGTAATTTAAACCAAGGGGTTTTTCTTCTTTTCGATCTATTTCCTTTAATCCTGTGTTCCTAATCTGGGCAGCAGCAAGAGGTTAGTCTTCTTGGGGGAGAGGTGTACAGTGGAAAAGCAGGGGAGAAAGAAACAAGGTTGAACTTTTGTATTTCTGTGCATCTGATACTAGTCTGCAGAGCGAAGAGATCTGATTGTCCAGAGAGGACACTCTTTTATGCACTTTTATAAGAGCACTGATCCCATCCACTGACTCCTCATAGCCTAATCATTTTCTCAGGGTCTATTTTAATTCATTGCCTCAGAGATTAAGTTTATACCTGTCACTTGTTTCCTGTCCTCTTCCTGATTTTCTGCTGATTCCTACTGCTATTTCATAAAAGGCTTGATTTGAAGATTATTCATTTAAAGTAGTGAAGAAAGGACCAAAACTGGGTTTCACAAAGTAGAGTATATCATTCCTTTTTTGATGGCAGAGAAAACTTTTATCTTCATATGGGCACATTTTGACCTGGAAGAAAATGCAGTTTTCAAAACATGGTTTAAAAGTGGTCTAGGTCTATTTGCACACTCTACTGTGACTTAGAGGACTTTTAAAAATGAAAGAAATAGAAGTAATCCATACATGCATTACTTTTATAAAATAGAGGAGACCAGTAAGCACAAATATCAAATGATACATTTTAGAAAAAAACTACATACTGTTAACATAGATATGAGAAGAGTCATTCTAACTAGGGGATGAGGAAAAACTATATAGAGTTGTCATTTCCTCAATCTTGTTTCATCCATCAGGATTCTTATATTCTAACCACTTAATCCTCTGGCACTAACTCCAGCCCCAAAACCATTCTGCCCTTGGTAGTGCCTAGAAACTTCTCTGCTGTCTCCATCCACAGAAACAGTCAGTGTCTGCTGTTACCAATGTCAACAAGGAGGCAACCATATCCTTCTGGATAGCTCAATAGTTTTATATCAAATCTAGTAAGTGAAAGATGGTACCGATATTAATTCTTGTAATTTTATTAAAAAAACTGTGAGGGGTTTGCAGTACAGAGAAATCTTTCTAAATATTGAGGGTATGTTTCAAAATGTTGAACACACACCTAATACCCCCTGAAGTCTATCTTTTGATTACTAATACACAAAATGTTGAACACACACCTGATACCCCCTGAAGTCTATCTTTTGATTACTAACATCAACAGAACTTTTCTTCTATTCTTTTATAATGAAGGGTGGGGAGAAATAAAAAAAATGTACTCACCAAACATGAATTAATTAGAATTACAAGAAAATTAAAACATCTTTCTCCCAAAAAGGAAGGTATGATTTCTTATCAAACTTGCAAAATACATTAGTTCTAGTAAAACATTTTATTGGTTGCCTGATGAATCTCAATGTATATAATCAAGTCATCCATGACATCAAGCAGTTTTATTTTGGCATTAAACATAGTGTTATCACATATTTTCGTATATTTCTTCATCAAGTAGAAAGAATTCCTTTTACTTTCTAATTAGTTGAGCAGGGTATCATGAATCAATGTTGAATCTTCTAAAATAATTTTGCTGTATTTAATAATATGATGACATACATTTCCCACTCTTCTCTTAATGAATTGAACTACATTGATTAATTTTTGAATGTCAGTTTTGCTTTCCTAGAATATATCTTATGTGGTCATGAAAGTGCCACCATACATGTATATCAGGGGTGCCAAAATGTATATTTATTTTAAGAGATGTTATCTATATATTAATTTTTGAAACTGAATTCAATTATGGTAGCAATATATAGGTATGATGTTTGCTGAAATGATGGCATTAATCAAATGAATGCTGGAGCTACCATGTGACAGGCAAGACAAAGAAAATGGCAGAAACACTACTGTCATCTAAGTAACACAAAGCTATATCAAAGAGGTATTTGAAATTTGAAATTGCTGTGGAAATATGACGACATTGGAGAGGTGAGAATCCAACAGAATCTCCAATATGCCTAACAATTAAATGCATTTGTGGTAATTTTGAGACATGTTTCTGCATGTGACATGCACAAGGGAAGATCTGACAATTCCTTTTTCTTTGGCTATGATAACCACTTTGAGCACCTCCTCTAATTGCAGAAGTCAAATGTGACTTGTATTCACCTTTTGTTACTAGTATATGTTGAGTAGTACAATTTTAATGTTTTTTTCTTTGTTAAAATGTGTATACATTTTTGGCACTGTGTGTGTGCATTTCTATAGGTTGACATATTATTTGTATTTAAGCAAAGATGTAGTACCCAGGGGTTGATATCAGTGCATGGTAGGTAAGTGGTGTACCACTGTGCTGCACACCCAACCAACTTTTTTAAATTTTCATTTTGAGACAAGGTCTTGTTACATTGCACAGGCTACTTCTATCCTTGAATTTGTGGTCCTCCTGCCTCAGCCTCCCAAGTCACTGGGATTATGGGCAAATGCCAGAGCACCAGGCAGAAGCAAGCATATTTGTCCATACTTTGCTTTAATATATTTTTGTCTAACTTCAGTGGTATGATAATTCTGGTTCAAAAACAGTGAAAAATGTTTACACTTCCTCTTTTTTGTACATTATTGATATTAATTCTGTGTTAAATATTTTTTAAATTCACAAGAGATGCTCTTTGGGCCTATACTTTTCTTTGTTGACAGCTTTAGATTACAAAGTTGATTTACTGAGTGTATGTAGAGTTGTTCATATCCTTAATACTTGAGTCAGTTTTGATAATTTGTTTTTTTAGGCATTTGTCCATTTCATCTAAATTATTGAACACAGTGGCACAAAGTAGGTTGTAACATTTTCTTCATTTCTTTTAATGTCATTAGGATCTGCAGTGATATCCCTTCTTTAATGGGTAATGTATCTCATCCTTTCCTTCTCTCCTCTTTGTCAGTAGAGCTACTGTTGCAGGTAGTGTCATCTATACTGCCATGACCTTGCTCAATTACTGAATTAACTCTTAGTTTTCCCTTGTTGCTTTACTATAGACTCCTGATTCTAAAAATTAGAAAACACAATTTCAAGAACTGAGCCAAAAATAAATCAGCACCAGACATGATTTTAAACTCTAAACCATTCAGTAATTATCCATTGTCCCTCAGCCTAACTTCAGCTCTACTTTTATGATAAATTAGAGTATTGCCCCAAATGTCTTCCATCAATAATGAAAGAGAGTTTAGTCAACATAATATAGACTCTCTCAAGCTAATGTATGTATACCAAAATTCTGTATTCAAACAAGTTTAGATGGATCCAGATCTTGGCCCTTTCACAAATTTAAAAAGTCTGAGAATTTGATAGAATATCATTTTATAAAATATTTAAATATTCATTAAATTTATTAGATATTATTACACTTGTCCATGTAAGCAACTATATACTTTGTCCTAAAGCATATATATAATGGTTAACTTATTTAAATTTTTTTTGGTAATTCTATTTGTTATGGTACCTAAGACTATTTTTAGTAAACATTTAAAAAAGCTTATTGTTGTTCTTGTTAGATGCCACCAAGTCAGTGTCCCATTCATAATGATCCTATGTACAACAGGCAAAACAGTATTGTCAGTGCTTCTCTGCTATTCATAGAGTTTTCAGTGGCTGATTGTTTTTTGGGAGCGAGTTGCTGGGTCCTTCTCACAAGCCTACAGCACCTGGTATTCCCAGGTGGTCTTCCATTCTAGTACTAACCAGGCCCACACTTGCTTATCTTCCAAGATCTGATGGGGTCAGTTGCCATAGTGGTACAACTGCAGGCTGTTCAGTTATACATTGCACTAAATAATGACTTTTGGACTGTATCACATTATCTTTATTCGTAGGAATTTAAAGTAGCCATTTGATGTAATAAAAGAACATTTATGAAAGATATTGGAGAATGTTTAATATGTAAACTTATCACATTTAATCCAAAAGATATTTGAAAAAGTCTACTCTGTATCTTAAGGCTTAGGTGAGTAAATGTGTTGGAGAACTCAGAGGTGTTGAGCTTTACATTTGTGCCAGCTCAGTGCTGAGCAGAGAGAGCATTTATGGGAGTACAACAGCACATGTGGAGGCAGTAATAGGTTTGGAGAATTCAAGATAAAATATGTAGGAATTATGAACCCAAATACTCTTAAGTCACATCACGTGTAAAAGAGAGAAATAAATTCTGAATATTTCTGACAAGTGGAAAAAGTATATATGTGTGCGCAGGGCAGGGAGATGGTGAAAAGGGTGAGAAGAGGGGTAGATGAGAGTATGCTAAACTCAAATGCTAAAAATAAATTAAAAACAGCATGGGACATTTGATTCAGGTAACTATCAGTAGCATAAGCCTGTTTGTATGCTAATTTCTTAGTTAGAGACTAAGTACAAAAGGACAAAAAGATGATATCTCTATGTGAAGCAAAACATATTGAGATCACTTTTAACTAAAACACAAAATATAATTCTTCAGTTTGCTTGAAGCACCTAGGGAACTGTTCTTGAGCTTTCTCTATTAGTTGCCAATTAGAAGACTGATAAGGAACATTTAAGACTAATGGCTCCAGCTATAGCTGTCTATAACTTAGTTTCCAGCTTACAAATGATGTTAGAGGGCATTAGCAGAGTCTCCTACGTGAGAAACAGTAAGTAGCAACTCTCTCTCGACATAAAAATACTTTAGGATTTCCTCCCTAGGTAAGTAAATATGGAATCAATTGTCCCTCTGTATCCTACAGGCAATTAAAAGTTATCATTTATATAGGGAAAGGTGAACAGAATCTCAAGGATTTTTAACTTACTTCTTTGAACAGACATGGAAAGTTCCCATTCTATAAAAGTGATCCATTTGAAATCAGTTTTTCCTTTTAAAGTGTTCTGTAAAAGTGTAACCAGCATAGGAAATATCATATACCTAATATGTTTAAGTAGTATCCCAAATTTTCAAGTTTTTCATACCATTTACAAAGACGGTCTCTTTCCTTCATTTCTAATATATTTTTGAACCTAATTTCATAACATGTTTGAAGATAGTAAAAAATATCATTCACTGTAGCCAACATATCATAGGATCCTTTCATTATTTGACAGTTTTGACAGATATTATTGATTTGGCCAGCAACTGCAGCTAACTAGAAGGGGACAATGTGACAGTTTTATGTAACAAAAGGCACAGTGTCATGTCAACTGAACTAAATGTTGTACAAAGTGACAGCAGGACAAAAAATCCTTTCAGACTTAATTTTCTGCTTCATTTTTTTTCCTACCATCACTACATAAGGCAGTGCAATAGGTGACACAAATTAGCAGGATGGAGCAAAAGGTCTATCCTTGCCTCTATGGCTATACTTGACTTCTTCCACCACAGAGTGGCAATTATTTTTTAGGTGAATGAACAAGAAGAGCAGCTTATAGTAATCAACCTACCCCTATAGGAGAAAATATATCCCTTATCAAGATGCTTTATATATTTCACCTAGGTGGCTTTTGGGAAAAGATGAAAGGAAAAATTCCCCATCTGCTAGGTCATGCCTACGAGACACATTCTGTTAAGTCTTAAAAGCAACAACAGCTTTGCCTGTGGGATACCTATAATTATTATGTGGAGCAGCCCAGTGCCTGCTGCAGTTCATTGTTCTGCTAACACAAGACGGAATGAGAACAGTGGCTCCAGGCTGTGAGTGAATAAAGTGCAACTTTTCGATTTTGCTCTTCTAAGGATCTGGCATTGTGTGGAGTCCATGAGTGACATCCTTGGCCTTCCTTAAGGCTCAGCAGATTGAATCAGTCATGCCGAGTTAAACAATGAGTGGAGGACATAACCTTAGCAGTCCCTGCCATTTTTTCCTCCTAATTCAATCTACATTTAATCAATGAAAGTAATTTCTTGTTTGTTTAAGTCTAATATCCAGCGGATCTTGAGGATTTTGAAGTAGCACACCTTCACCTTGACCTCACCTGCCTTTTGCACTTTACCTTCCACAACAGAATTTGGATCTGCAAAAATGATGAGCAGAAATATACCTCTCTGGCTATTCATCCTGTGGTTTCCCTGATTTTTGCTTTTAATGGCAGTTTGGCAATAAAATGATCTAAATCAAGAGCTATGGAAAATCTTTTGAATCGGGATAAATAACAGTTGCAACACAAGAGAGCAAAGTTTGAATTGCTAGAATACCGATACAGAAAAGAAACTTCAAATAATAACTTGCAAGGCAAAAGGCCTTTTTGTCATTTTCTGTCATTCACTTTGTGCTAATGGTTCAAAAGCTGACTTTTAGTCTATTGCCATTATTGGAAATAGCCAGTAGTAACTAAGTAAGTTCAAGGTCTTTATTGATCACGTTAGCTAGTCTTAATCAAAATCTGTCTTCCTTGTCATTCATAGTGATTAAATAGGCCTAAAATAGCTTGACATGGAGTCATAAGTTTGTAGAAAAATGCTGATCTGAACATTTTATTATCTGTCAATTGTCAGACAAGAAAGCAAACTAGAAAATAAAGTTTAGAGAAGATGGATTTCCCTAAACATACATAATTAATTAAATGTCATAGTAAAGAAGAAAGGTTATAAAAACAGAAGGGCTTTAACATTTCTTTTCAAGATTATTTTTGTTGAAATGTTAAATAGAAAATAAAGTCGCTGCATAAAATATGAGAAAAAGTCAACTAGTTGGAAGAAAATGTTGGAATAAAGGCTGAGTGAAATACATCTAGAGAGCTTTGGAATTGAGGTTTCCTTACAAAGTAAAAGAAAGCTCTACATAAGAAAATACAGACCCTGTAATAAAAGTGTGGGTTTGGTACATTATTGTAAAAGCTAAGATAAACTAAGATTTACATAGTATAAATACACCCACATACAGTATAAACAAACTAGGTAGGAATTTATTATGCAAAATAGAGAGCCCTTATAAATTCTTTCTATAAAAGTATTCCCATCTATTTCTCTACTTACTTTTCTACCTATAAATGTGTCTTGATAAGACAGGTACAAATCTATAGATAGATATAGAAGTCTAGTATAATCCTCATCTAAAGACTAATGGTGTTACTATTTTACCTATTTTGTTTCAAATATTTACCTTGCTCAAGTGCCAAAATTTCAGCTTCTAAGAAAGAAAGAATCCATGGCATTTATAAGGCAATCACCATAACACTCAGATGAAACAGTATGATTTATTTTTGAAAGAGCAGGAGGTGTGGCCTATTTGGCATTGCATTTCTGTCTGCAAGTGGGGTGCTGAGTGACTACTAAGATGGTCAATAAGGGACCAAACACCTGAATGAATAAATAGGAAAAGTACATTTCAAATCATATAAATACAATGAGAATGTTTCAAATGTCTTGCTATTACTCTACCCTAAGGAGAATTCCTTAAAGATGCAATCCATTATTAATGGCAAAATTAATATGTTGTTTTGTCTAGCCAATTTTTAATATATTTTTATCTTTCTTGAATATAGTCCCCAGACTTTGACTCTCTTCACTAACAGTACTCTTTGATTAGTCCAGAAACTCCCTGTTGCTAGTTGGATCATGGAAAAACTAGGGCCAGCCAACAATTTGTTCGAAAATAAGGGGAAAACTTCCCACCTGGGGTCGATGATCCACTCTGGTGCATGAAGCCATCCATCCTCATTTCCACACTGAAGTGCTCTGGATGGGTGAAAATGGCAATGCTGATTGGTTTAGGTGGCTGAGGTCACAGAAGGGGTTCACTTTTCAATTAGATCCACTCAGACAAGTCAGCAAAGCATCCTGCTGAGGAGACTTAAGGCTCCAGCATGCTCATGATCTGTCTGAGTGAACTGATTGGTAATCTATGCTATGGCATCCTGCATCTCTGCCTCCGGAATAGCTCAATTTACCAGAAGCAGCTGTTTTTAGATAGTTAAAACAGAAAATAGTGCAGAAAATAAGATTCAATCAGTACCAATTACCTAGGTTTTATTATTATTATTCATTTGAACTACTGGATGATAGAAGAATCATTTTTAATAGAAAACAATTTAAAAATCATAAACCTTCTTACAGGAGTTATGTAAACCATATTTTGATTAATTACAATAATTAATTTTGAGGAAGTACCAGTGTGAGAAGGTTTCATTGAGTCTATTGCTAAAACTATACTCATTTATGATATAGTTGCAATTAACATTAAACACAAGGGACAAGCATGTCCACATACACAAACATCCACAAGCACACTCACTTGCAAAGAAAAGTTTGAAGGTATTTAATTTTCAGAAAAATAACAAAAAACTTGGGAATATCCACAGACTTATAAATATCTATACTGATATTAGAGTTGGTCAATTAATTGACAGTTTTGAAAAATGTGATTTAACATTCATTTCCTTAATTTTGACACAGTTGATTCTGCAGCAGGTTTCACACCCAAGAACAGAAAGACTCTGTGAAATGTCACAAATCAACCTGAGAATGTAAAAAAGACTGGGATAAAATTAGCAAAATAGTGGATAGTAAATGGTGTAACAATTTAGATGGAACTTGATACTTACCTATCCCATGCTGATAAGTAAAAACAATTTTATATGGCATGTGGCCTCAGTAATTGCCTCTAGATCCCATCCCATAGATCTCACCTGTCTCATAGCCCCTCCTGTATCCCAATTTTAAAATTCCTATGTCATATTTGGCCTGCAGCCATACCACTGTGGCATCCGATCCTGTCAGATCTCAGAAGCTAAACAGGGTTGGACCTGGCTAATAGTTGTATGGGAGACCGCCTGGGAACACCAGGTGCTGTAGGCTTGGGAAAAGGACGTGGCAACCCACTCCCAAAAATCAATCCACCATTGAAAACCCTATGAATAGCAGAGAAGCACTGAAATACTGTTTTGCCTGTTGTATGTAGGGTTGCTATAAGTCATTTACCGACTCCACAGCACCTAACAAAAACAACAACAATATGTGTGATCTGGTATGATTCAAACCACCCACAGCTACATGGGATATGGGACTTACACACTTCATTTGTTTGTCAGTTTGCCTTAATGTAGGGGCTTGTGTATTTCTGTGATGCTGAAAGCTATGCCACCAGTACTGCAAATACCAGCAGGGTTACCTGTGGGGCCAAGATTCAGCTGAATTTCCAGACTAAATGGAGTAAGGGAAAGGACCCAGCAGCCCACTCCCAAAACAATTAGCCACTGAAAACCCTAAGAATAGAAAAGAAACATTGTCAGATGTAGCATCAGAAAATAAGCCCCCCACGTAGGAAGGCATTCAAGAAAAGCCTGGGGAAGAGTTGCCTACTCCAAGTAGAGCTGACAACAATATATATATATATATACTAATGCACACATACACACATGAACAATTAAAATTCAACAACAAAACACAGACTTTTATACACCTTGGTACTGGTGCCTAAATCCTAGGCCTCAAGTTTATAGAGGTTTTGTAGATTCTACCACAGATTCTCAAATCTAATCTACATCTTTTCAATAGTTTTAGAGGTCTAAAAAATCAGATACACATTAGATTTGCATGTTGGCTCTTGATCTGATTTTGTACCCTTTAAGACTGTTGAAAGGATGAGGATTAGATTTGAGAATATAGGGTATTTTTCTAATTGAGGAATTTTCTTTCTATGATAGTAAGTTATCATCAGAAAAATGTCAGCTGCAGAAGAAAGTCTAAGCTGCTTAAAGTATAAAACACTACAGTGATTTGTGGAAATTCTTTCAATAAATTTCTGTTCTTGATGTTAGGTGACGTTGAGTCACTTAACCAACTCATAATGACCTATGTACAACAGAATTTAACACTGCCCTACACTGTGCCAGGCACACATCTTTTTAATGTTTAGCCTCATTATTGCAGCCACTGTGCTGATCCATCAGTTGAGGATCTTAAATTTTATATAGCTTTAACTGACTGACCTTTAGTTACATATATCACCTAGGATATCTCAGAAAATATTCAAAATCCTAAGGGAATGAGACATTTGATAGCTATTATAATTGTAATTTTGCAGGTGTATACATATTTTTGATCAATTTTGACAGAAATAATATGGGAAAATTCCTTTTTGAGAATATTATGACCTTTGCAAACTCTATCAGTGTCCGTATGGCAGCTAAACTTTCTCTCACCTTATTGTAATCATTCAAAATAAAATATATTCACCAGGTATAGTGGCACACTCCTGTAATCCCAGCAGCTCAGGAAGCAGAGGGAGGAGGATCACAAATTTGAGGCCAGTGGCAGCCTGTGTAACTTAGCAAGACTCTGTCTCAAAATAAAAAATTTTTAAAATGAGCTGGAAGTGTAGGTCCGTAGTAGAGCACATGTAAAGTATGCACAAAGACCTAGGTTCAGCCCTCCAGCATTGAAAAAAAATTAAATAAAATAAAATAAGGAAAGACATGAAATAGGTCACTTGAGGTTTTACACTTTCTTAATGATATACAAATACAGTAAATTAAGAAACCACATGAATAAAAATTATATATAGAAGGTTGAATTATACCATCAACTGATATTTGTAGACTGTAATACTCCTTAATGTCACAAGAAATTATATTTTCTAAACTGAAGATCACTCAATTAAAGTATTTATTACCTGTACAGAACTTCAAAATGCATGTTCTCATCTTCTTATATGTTCCATGTTTTATTGTATATCCCTGTTGATTGAGGAAGTATAAATTGTCAGTTCTGTGTCATTTATAAGTGCATTACACAAAGGAAGCTGTCACATTTCTTTATTCTATTGTTTCTCCTAGGACATGATAAAGTATGGGAAAATGTTATGCAGTACATACATGTCCCAAATTCCTTCCTTCAGATTGGAGGTGACAGTGAGCAGATGTATTAATAAGAAAATCACTTCTCTGAGAAAGATTCTGTATGCATCTCTTCCATTCAGATTGAAATTGTAGTACTCTGAATTATTTTACTAATATTTAGAAAACCTTCAATTTAGGAAATAGAAATTTAAGAACCTAAATATTAATGCAATAAAGGAAGAATTAAAATGTCTTTTCAAACTTTAGTAGGTTGATAACATCTCAATCAGCTGAAAATTTTAGGTGTCAAAGATTAAATCAAAATACAAGTGAAAGTTTATGCATTGTATTGATAGCATAAAACCTATTGCACAAAGTTGTCTGTCTTAAAATTAACTTAAGAGAGGCCCACATTTCAAATGTTGAGATTCAAAGAGATTTAATTTTAATAAGTTGTGAAAAGGTCTTAGTCATTAAAGTTGAAACTTGTTATAAAAGGAAAGACTTGAAATTCTTCTGTTTTTCACTAAATGGAAAATATTTTGCCTTCAGAAACTGTAACCTTATATCTTTTGACCAAACTCCCTCCATTTAGCTCCCTACACTTTACACGTGAGTGGGAACATGCATAATTTGTCTAATAAATGCTTAAAGAGAGGATTTGTTTCACAGCACTCTTTCAATAGTAATATTTTATTGCTTATTTCTGGTTAGATATTGAATCCTTTTCAATCAGACTATGAAATCTCATAAGTGCATATTATGTCATGTGTCAACCGAATTAAATACAAATAACTTAACTTTTACCTTCTATTTTTAAATTTCAGCTCTACCATTATACTCAGCCAAGCATTTCAGTGACTATGAGCCAGTTGTGGGGACTTCCTAATGAAAATAATTTAAGTTTAATCCCAAGTTATGCTTGAATAAAATATGCATAGGCTTACTGTTGAACATTTATACCTAGTTCATAAATTCCTTCCATTTCTCCTTTTGTCCACCTCAACCCTTCTTCACATTGCAGGTATTGTTCTTTTTCTAACAGGCATACCTCAGAATGTCATTTGGCTGCTGATATGCTTGTATATTTTCTCCATTAACACACTGACTCCTTAACATGGTATGCAAGTCACCTGAAGATCTCCTACTTCTTTTTATTCTCCTCTTAAACTAAGCTCCTCTCAGGATGTATTACTTATGCTCTTGCAGCTAGATATGTATCAAGAAATACAAAGGGAGCACAGATAGACCAAAGGAGGGATCATGTTAAACTTTGTGAAACATGAGTTTATCGGGGATTTTAGACACCAGGTATGGGTAACTCACATAAAGTCTATACATACAGTTACACTAAGGGGAAAAATTCCCTCTTCTAGAAGTTCTCACCAGAATGTCTCAAAGCTGCACCACCATTAATGCCTTCCCAAGTGGACTTTCTTACAGGAGTGGGCCTTTCTCCCTCCAAAGTGGGCTTCCTCACAGAGGGGTTTGTGACTCCTTGGCAGCCTCATGAGCCACTGTATGAATGACAGTTTTCCAGTTTGTCCTCTTCACCTTTCCTTTCTTCTGCTCTCTGCTTTTCTCTCCTCTCCTCCCTTCTGTTCTGCTCTGTTTTCCCCTAGCCTGTTTAGTTTTTATATATGTACCCCTCAGTGGAATCTTGTGACCCTCCTTCTCCCCCACCCCATGAGCAAATACTGATATATTACAACAGATTTTAACCAACTTGTGTATTTCTTCCCACTCTGCCACCATGGTTACAGGGCCAAGCCCCTCCCATAGTTATGTTAGGTCTTTTGTATCAATATAGCAATCATCACATCCACCATGAGAAATCATCTACATAACACAATATAGCATTGGATCCTAATACTTTTTGGAAGTCATACTTTTCTAGTGTATTTGTTGTTCTTCTCTTGACCTAATCTCTGTTTACCATGTCCTTCAAAAACCTTCCCACTTTTCCCTTAATTTGATTTTAGATTACTTACATAGCACTCATTCTCTGTTTCTCAAATGTTAATTGCATACATTCTATGGACACTGCAGTTCCAGCAACTAACAAGTTAAAACCCCCACCCCACCATCTTCGAATTGTCCTTTTCTTTTTGTTCTTTGGTAATGAATAGTAAGCTTCTTGAAAATATAAGTTATTTTGCCACTTTAGTGTATTGATGTCAATAACTAGCACACAAACTCATAAAATATATTTTATGAATAAGGAAACATTTGAATATTTATACACCATCCACATACCAAAATAACAATTATGCAAAATTAGCAATATTTATTTCTAATGATAAGAAGCACAGAGCATTTTGAAGCATGATATCATCAATGTAGAATTCTACATGTGGAAGTGTACTCCTGAAATTACTGTATATTTATTCTTTAATCTAATTATTAGATTTTCATCAGTTTTAAGGGACTACAAAATCAGACATAGGTTAGAACAGCTTATGGATTGGAACTCTGGACCACGAATCCAATCCACATGTGATTCTAATCTGCTTCTGATTTTATAGCCCTCTAAAACTGTTGAAAGGGTGCAGATTAGATTTGGGAATATACAGTAAACCTATTTTACCTCAAATCTCTCTTACTATATATACATATTAATAAGAATAATAGTATAACAAAGTAACAGGATTTTCTATATTTACTATGAGCAAACTATTTAACATATGTGAACCATTTTATTCTTTCAGGAACCCTATGAGGTGGGATTATGATCTTACTGAAGGTATAATCATGGGCAATAGAAGTCTAATGACTTGTTAAGTTATATATTTGTTGTTGTTGTTGTTAGGTGCTGTCGAGTCAGTATCTGACTCATAGCGACCCTCATAGGGTTTTCAATGGCTGACTGTTTCAGGATTGCCTTGAGAGTGGATTGCCAGGTCCTTCTTCCATTTTTGTGGTGCTGGGAATTGAAATCGGGACCTCAGAGACTGCAGCGCAGTGATCTACCAATTGAGCTAAATCCCAGCCCTAAGTTATATATTTAGTAAATGTTAAAAGGTGGCTGGAAAATTGGACAGGTTTCGTAGCCTTGACAAATAATTTCTTTCCTCAGATAGAAATGGGGCTGAAGAGTGAGAGACAAGATATGTTGCCAGTTGATAGGTGAATGAATTAATTTCATCTGTTTCTTCTTACACATGAGTTTATTGAGGGCACTGGATACTTAATACATTGCACCAAAAGTTTTTGGTAGAGTGCTTCCCAAATAGTACGCATCCTCTCCATACTGACAGGTTGCTGCAAGATAATAAAGATATGGGTAAAACTTTCCACCACAATTTTAGTTATTCTCCTACTACTACCAATCATTTCAATATTACTATTTTAAAACACATAAAAAACTCTTATTAGTGGACTTCTTGAAAGAATCAAACTGATTTTTTGATTTTTAAGTTTCTACCATCTCTTTCCATCAGCCTCTCATAGTGACTTATGGAAAATAGTTGTCAATTCAATACTTCTTAGATTGGATAAATTTAAACAAATGCTTATTCAAATTGATTCCATACAATTCTACTACCAACCTGTCTTAATTGTTTATAAAAATCTTGAAAGTAAGAGAAGTGGTATACAAACAGAAAAAAAATGTTGCTAAATGATAATTATTTAAGTGTGTATGCTCATGCTGGTAAACTGGCAAAGTATTCTGAAAAAATGTATATCAATTTGGCTATGAAACACATCCAATATAACAAAACTAAAAGACATATCCCCTGAGCAGTTGCCTTTATAAATGGCCACTTAGTGACAGCATTTATGGCACTTCCTAGAGGGTGTTTGTATTCTGCTCAAGGTATTACTTATTTTTATCATTATCAAAACCAAGTAGATGATCTTCCCAATTAAATATGTTTAGTACCTTAATAATTTTTACAGTTTGTCCAGAAAGAGAACAGATCAGGGGGATCCACCTCTTCTTGAGGTGCTGGGCATTAAGTATTGTTGAAGCACTACTAAGTCACTATTAAAGTAAATGACAAGGCTTTCTTTTCCCAATCTTATTGTGATCACTCCTTCTAATGTTTATATTCCTGAAAATAAGCATAGATGTTGAGGGATGAGGTGATTTAACACCCTAGTTGGCAGCTACTGGACTCTCTCTTGTGACTCTGAGTGCCTTGAGCAAAAACACTGTTGCCAGCCAAGCCACCCTTATACCAGCACTACCATTGTGAACATTCCGTGAGCATCTTGGGAGAACTACACAATCACAACAATTTCCTCCAGCTCATAAAGGTGTGACACCAGCCACAACTGTTTCAAAAAGTTTGCATTGAACTTTCTCTGCAACCATTTCCACCAAGGCCAAAACGGGAGCCCTTTCCCTGGTGGACTAGTGGAGAGACTTCTGTGACTAGTGCAAAAGAGGCAATGCTGTGACTGGTAGAAACACAAACCTTTATTTGCATAACATGATTATTGTGATTGGAGCAAGCATCCCCTTCCTACCTATATCAGTGGGCTCTTTAGCTCTCTTTGAGAATGAGCTGGGAGATGCCCTCCTGAGCTACCTCCCCTCCCCTCATATTTCAACATGATGCTTATTAAAAAGCTTTTCTCAAGTGATTCTTTAGCCTACGTTTAGTAGTCTGGGTTAATTTGGTAACAGTATAGCAAGATAGCTGGTATACCAATTTGCTGAAGCTGGGCAGTGGCCATCTGTCTTGATGGAAATGACAGAAGCAGAACATAGGAACCACTGATCAGCAGAAGTAGAGCACTGGGATAGGTTAAAGTGGAAAAGTAGAATGCTTCATTGACAGCTATAAAAGTGGGCTGGCTGCAAAAAAAGTGGTTGGCTGCAGCAAAAACAGTGGAAGCAGCAAAGGGTAGTGATAGCTACCTCCCAAGTGGCAGTGATGGTGACAGAGGCACCTGAAAATTTCCAGAATAGTAACCAGGGCAGGAAGAAGAGGGGCAGAGGAAGAAAGGAGAAGATGAGAAAGGGTAGAAAGCTGAAACTGAAGGAGGAAAGAAGGCTACAAAGAGCAAAGATGAGAAACTGCAGGCTCTGGTCGTTAGAAGAGATCCACAGAGCTGTCAAGTTTTTAGGACCAAGGGTCTTAGACACCATAGGCTTGGGCGCTATAACACTGGCCACTGTGAAGGGCTAAGGATCCTGAAACCTAGCTCACCCAGAAGGTTCAGTGCTACCTGCTGTTGAAAGCTTAGTATTCCTGATTTCCTTGGCCTACATAAAAGCTATGACAGTAGACAGTGCTGCTTTCTGCTGCTACTCCATTCCATTTGTTGTTGCTACTAGCTGCTGTCAAACACTGAGGGACACTAAAACTGCCTAAGACCAGCATTTGAAAGGCTTCTCCTTGCCTACCCACGATTTGTATCCAGGTAGAGCAAACAGACCCTAAGCAGATGATTTGTAACAAATATACCTGTGGTAATTTTGTGGCAAGAGCTAAAAGCTATTTCTGATTTATCAGTATTTTGCAGACAGTATTGGAGGAAAACAATGTCCTCTGAAACAATAACAATGTAAACATGGAGTATTTTTTAGTGAATTACTAGAGATTTAGTGTGAGGCCTTACATTTTATGTAGCTCCTCATCCAAATGTCAGATGACATGGAATTGTTTTAAAATTTATAGAACAAATAAGAATGTGTTAAGATTTGGCACATATTATTTCCCTTTTTAACTTGCTAAATAATCTTGACTTCTCACAAGTTTTTTAAAATGGACTTTTAATATCAATTCCCCTATTTAGTTTTCTCACTGTAGATTGTGATCCATTGTCAAACTTTTCATATAAATTGAAGGTACTCCTCTCAAAATGCATGGATATATGAACAAAACAGATAAGCCTGACCTCATCATTGTCCATATTTTTATGTAGGGTCTATAGTTGATATACTTTGCAAGAAATATAAAGGCATCACTAACATCACAGAAAGAACAAAGTAGGTAGTACAAATTAAGAAATGCAAATAAGTGCCAACATGTTATGTTGGACTTAATATTAAATGATTGAACTAGAAAAACTCTACTGGCCAGTTTAGGGAAGCTCTAAAAAGTCCTCCTAGGTAAGGGACTGGAAGTCAGAAACCTGAGATTATGTTATCCACTGATATAAACTTCAAATTCTTACTAATTATGGAGCAACAGAACAAATCAGTAACCCATTGTAAAACTACTCCTGCAGCAGAAACATGAATGGAGCCTCAGCAGAACTAAATGTAACTTTTCCCAATAAGAAAATAATTGTCTAAAGATAAATAATTGTTAAAGTTTCAATCAAATAAAAAATCTGAATGAAAACAAAATGTGAAGAGGAAGGATGTATTTGAGTGGTAGGATTCAATTATCCATGACAAAGAATCCTTGAGTGAAAAGAAGTTTGATAAAAATATATCTGTACTCATTTTATACACTAAAAGATAAAAAATAGTATTAAGGCATTATAATATATGGATAATGTTTAATTTTTTAAAAAATGGAAATTCAAGGAGAAATAAATCTTGGAGAATGTGCAAAAGTATGAATATTATTGAACTGTGTCAGTATGCTTAAAAATAACAATGGGAAATAGGATTAGGTGGCAGCTATTTCTTAGGAAGTTATTGGACATAGTATGAGAAGATTTATGGAATTTAAGTCAGACTCATTATACCAAGAATACTATCTATATGTATGAGAAGATTTATGGAATTTATAAGTCAGAATCATTATTACAAGATTACTGTCTACCCAAACAGACTAGTTGCAATTTTATTGTTTTAATAAGGGAAGAATCATAAACTATATTCAAGTGTGCCATTTGTGATAGATATATGAGAACTGGTTAGAATAAGCTTGAGACAGTGGAAAGTGTTGGCTATTTTGTAAATATAATGATTTATTTTTTTGTAAGTCTCAAACATACTTTTACTTCACTTAAAAATTCACTTTTTGAAATCGATAACTTAGAACTTGCATAAAACAGAAAACAAACTTATAGGTACATACCTATAATTAGTCCACAAAGATATCTTCTGTCCCAAATGGGAATGAACATAGGAGGCCACGTATTCTCCTCAGGCAAATTTCACCATTTTCACATAGAATTTTAACTTGAAAGCAGATAGTTCTTTTGTCTGCATTTGCTTTTTCCCTTTGTGGCAAATTCTTTCATTAGACCTGATTGTGAGAAATATACGTGAAATGCTCAGTGTTATAACTAACCTTGAATAGAATATACACATTCTTCACTGGGACTTACAAGATGGAAAGGTAATGAATTATTTTCTCAGTGTTGACAGTTCTAATTACAATCAGCATGAACAATAGATATCTGAGAGACTAGATCTAGGCTTCTCATACATAAAACTTCTGAAAATAGTGGGAAATCCTTTCAAGGTATAAGTTCATAGAAAGCCCTTAGGAAGCATAGTGATTTATGGTGATAAATATTTTACTGTGCTTTGCTCAAAAAATGCCTGACTGACACAATAGAATTTCTTGCCTTAGTCTTGTCTTTTTCCCTCCCCAACCTCTTCTCCCACCTTTCCTTTGCTTGTTTCAATGAAATTCACACCAGTTAAAATCAGGTAAACATCTTTGATTCTCATCTATCCACTCACTCCTTCTCCCTTCAACTTAGGTTCTATAGACACTTTATAGTCAAAGTAAGCCAAATCCTTTTGATAAGCTGAAAATCCTATTTGTTTTTCCCAATTTGAGTTTTGCAAACCATTCAATAATTCAAAACTACCTGCACAGATACTCATGGATGATACAGTGGAGAGAAATTTGCCTGTAAATGTACTATGAATATACACATAATTTTAAATCCATATGCATCACTAAGAATACATGATGACTTGTTTACTGGAAATGAAAAAACACTGTTATATATCTTTGTTGTTGGTTTCCTATGCCACCTATAAGAAATCATGAGAAAACTAGTGGCTTACAAATTCACAAATTTACCCAGGTGACATTAGGCATACTGTAATCCCAGAGATTTAGAAGGCTGAGGCAGGAGGATCACAAGTTTGAGGTTAAAGGCAGCCTGTGTAATTTAGTGAGACCCTGTCTCAAATTAAAAAAAAATACAGATGGGGTTAGGCATGTGGCTCAATGGTAGAGCACTTGTCTAGCATCTATGAGGCCTTTGGGACTATTAATAAAATCACAAATTTACTAACTTTTAGCTCTGTAGTTAAGAAATCTAACATAGTCTCACTGGGTTAATGTGTTGACAGGATGCATTCATTTCTTCAGACACTTAGGGTAAATCCTCTTCCTTAGATTTTTCAGTTTTTATTTTAAGTATGTATATATATATATATATATATATATATATATATATATATATATATATATATTTGCAGTATTTGGGAACTGAACCGAGGGTTTTGTTCTGTTTTTTTTTTTTTTTTTAACCTTGAGTCAGGGTCTTTGATAAGTTACACAGTCTGCCTCTGGCCTGGAACTCATGATCCTCCTGCCCCCACCCACTAAATTGCTGAGATTACAGGTATGGACCATCATGCCTGGCTTCTTTTTCAGTTTTTAGATGGTTTGTGCATTCCTTAGTTCATGCCCTCCATCATCCATCTTCAGAGTCAGCAATAGCAGGTCTAGTTGATCTCATATCATATCACATTGACTTATATTTCTTCCTCCCTCTTCCAATTTAAAGAGCCCTTGAGTTTACATTAGTCCCACCTGGATAACCAAGATAACATTCCCCTTTTAGGTCAGTTTATTACAACCTTGATTCTATTTAGTAAATCAGTTATCACTTGCCATGTAAGATAGTGGTGAGGTTCAGGACATGCTACCCTAAAGTAAGGCACCTCGCATTTAACAAAATGTTAAGAGCAAGAAGTTCATTCTCACTTTCCTCTTGTCTTTCTGCCTTGAAACAGATCATAAAAACTTCATTCCAGAGATTCACCCTATATATCCGTAGGAAAGGAACACTCTTATCCTTGAAGATACAGAGATGACCAAAAGAATGTGAACAAAAATGCCTTGCTAAATTTCCCCCAATTTATTCCCATTAGACCACACACTTTTTCCAATCACACTTCTGCTTGACTTTCCATAAATCATCAGACCTGAACATAAAAATACAGTTTTCTCTACTTCTTTGGGTCTTTATTTCTGAAGGTTCTCATATTACATAAAACTTATATTACCTAATTTAAAAAATATTATTCTCCTATTCATATTTTACTATAGGTGCATCAGTTATAAATGTAGGTAGAAATGGAAAAGATATGTTTTCTTGCAATCTCTACTCTAGTATTTATATTTCTAGGTACCAGGTATTAGTGTCTGAACATGTTTGAGGGCCATAATACTGCCAACCACACCATGAAAGCATCATACAAGGATATAAGTGTCCAAGTCTTTTCAGTATGCACAAATGCTTGCATTATATATTGGGCTTGAATTCTCTTATGTCCATGTATGTCCATGTATGGATGGATAGATGGATGGATTTCACTTCAACTTTTAGTTTTGCAAAATCTTTTACTATGTAAATTTAAAGATATAGCTTTAACATTCTTATATTTACTTGTGCTAAAATTTATTATTTGACAAATGCCATAGAGATGTGTCTACTCTCTTGAGTATCTCCACTAATTTTTGTAAAACATAGTCTTTTATATCATTATCACACTTAGGAAAAATAGAAATGTATTGTCCTCTCATCAATTGTTAAGTCTATTTTTGTTGAATGTATAGCTATCATTACTACGGTCTTCATATAAATGGAAAACAGAAAAAATGGTATATTACTCATGAATTGTCCTAAAGCCCAAATTTCCTATCACTATTTTAAAATATAGACTAAGAGCTCATAATTATGCTTTATAATGATGATTTTTTAAGGTGGTTTCAAATATGCTTGAATCACCTACAAAATTACTTCCTATACTTCCTTACATTAGAGAGCTAGGGAATTTAATAAAAATGTCTTTATAAATATGTCGACTTTTTTTAGAGCATCCTAAAAATTTTCATGAAGCATTTGCTGCATAATATAGTTCTTTAATTACTCTTATTTGAATGATATAAATTATTTTCATAACTTTTATAGAAAGTTTACACAAAGAATAATTTTCTGAAATTTTTAGTAAATTTTTTGACTATCATTTCTCTCTTTGTTCTTCTCTTCTCTTCCCCTCAAAATAAAGTTGGAAAATTTGTAAAATTTCAAGCCATTAATTTATAAGGCAATTATATTCATGAAAATAAATGATTATAGTCTCATGGCATCTTATCTGTGAGTTCTACATTATTCTACAAACAAGACTTTGTGCAGTTTATTTACTCTTTTGTCTTCTAAGACAATAATACCTTTCTCTTTAATTTCACTTGTGCCAACTTGATGTCATGTGACTATCTCGGAATTCCAATGAGAATTTTATGCTTTATTCAAGTACAAAGCTATCATAGGTAAGCATCTCTAGGATGAAAGTTTCTTAATCAATTGTGTTTATTTGTAGATTTTTCAATCTGTAAATTTTATTCATACTTTTTTGGGTACTGGGAAATTGAACCCAGGATGTTCCACCATTGAACACATCTAGCCCTTTTATTCTTTTTAATTTTGAGACAGGGTCTTGCTAAATTGTGTAGGCTGCCTGTGGACCTGAACTTGCTATCCTCCTACCTCAGTGTCCTGAGTTGCTGGGATTATAGATGTGCACCACAGTACCTGGCTTCATACATCCTTTTAGTAAGCTGCTTTTCATTTAATTTTTTGCCATTATATTCAAAGAATTTTTAGTGTTACAAGATGTAGTAGAACTATGGTCATTTGTTCATATCCAACAAATGTTTATGGAATTTCAACTGTATGGACAATATTGGACAAGTAGTTATTCATTCTTTCTTGATAGAATATTTATGTTTTTTATGTTATATATCCAAAGTGGTAGATAAATCTTAATATATTTATGGGGGTAATGGGATATTTATCTGTCAGTGAAATCAAAATTTTTCAAAGACCAGAAAGAGACTTATTTACTTTTAGTATCCTCGTAACTACCAAAAAGTTAAATTTGATGGGTTTCTAATTGTCTGTCTTACCAAATACTCAGGTCTCCATACCAACCAACAAGAATAAAAAATATTCAGAAAAATATTTTCATGTGTACTAACCATGTATAGACTTTTTTTTAATCATTACTCCTTAAACAATACAGTAACACCTATTTGCATTGCACTTATAGTGTATTAGGTATTATAAATAATCTAGGGATGATTTAAAATACATAGGAGGATCTGAGTAGGTTATATGAAAATATTACTCTACTTTATATGAGACTAGAGCATCCACAAATTTTGGTATCCATATGGGACCGGGAAAGAGTCCCCTGTATATATTAAGGGATGGCTGTAGTATGTAATTATTTGTAGTGATTACAAAATCTAGAACAGCTTTTTATAATAATTTTCATTATCTATTTACACTAGTGATTCTCAAATAAGGTGACTTTGCCTCCCAGGGAACATTTGGTAAAGTCTGGAAACATTTTCAGTAGTCATGGCTGGAAGACAGAATATTACTGACCTCAAATAAACAGAAGTCAGGAATACTGTTAAATATTTTACAATCCCCACAATGAAAACTGATATTTGGCTTAAAATAGTAATAATGCCAAAATTAGGATTGGGAAGTCCTAACTTATATTAACTAAATATAAATTTTCTATGGTGCACATGAAACATATAATCAAATAATCTACTGTAGAAAAATTGAATTTTTAAATATAGAATTAGCCCAAGGAAGAATCATTTTCATGCATATAATATAAAGTGCATGCTATTAATAATATTTTTTCACAATTTCTCTTTGAGTCATAATAATTTCATTAAATTACATTTGCAATCAGTTAAAATCATTGAGTACAAGCCTTACTAGCTTCTTGAGTATCTAAGAAGACACTGCTGGAATGAAAACAGATGGAAGGTGTAAATGAGAAGATTTAACTAACATTTTTCCTTCTCATATAAATTTTACAAAGAAACCTCCTGAGTTGACAAAAAGAGTCATTATTTCAAGAAATGTGATCCTTTTTTACCATGTTAAGGATAAAAAATCTTGGAACATCTTTTTTATGTCATTTGGGGTTTAGTCCAAATCTATATCTTTGGGAGTAAAGTCACAAATATGGTAACAAAGAAATTCTGAGCTAAGAGCAACAAAATTGCTATACATTAGAATACTAACCAATTTAGTGGCAGTCTGATTCTTTCAGCAGTCTTTCTCTACTCCTAATAGCATTATAATTGTTATTATAAGATTAGACTTGACACTATGATTCCTAAGAATGAACATAATAAAAAACACGCCATTTATTATAGTGCTAGCAATTATCCTGCTATGCCTTCATCAACATCTAAAGGGATCGATGAAATGTAGTTAATCAGATCCATTAGAAACATCCTTATTTTGAAAGTTTAATGCATCTTTCAATGCTAATTTAAAATATACTAAAATGGAATGTGGCCATTCACAAGGCAGAAAATGTTTTCCAATTGTGTTTTAAAGATCAAGAAAGAACTGTAAAAAAGACTAGCTGATGGACAGATGCAGAGTTATATATTTACCCCTTCAACTATTTCAGTAGCTCAAAATGCTATATATATGATTAAAATGTAAACTATAATAATTAAATTCCCAGGGTTTGTAGGACTATTTTGTATTTTGAGAAAAAAATGGATGCTTAACTTACTTTGGTATGGACATAGAAGAGCACATGAGGACACAGAGACAAATACTTTTGCAGTACTTTTGTTTTGCAGGTCAATCTAATGTGGCCACCATTCTTATGACCAGCTTTTCTTAGACTCTTGTCCTTCCAGGATGGTGTGGCACTCCCAGTAACATTTCTTCTTAGAACTTTGTCCTATGGGTTTCCATGCATCTTATACCTCTTGTTCTACTTTAATATAGGGGTTCCACATTGCTTCTACATTACATGACAACTTCTCTGGATGAATCCTATTCAGACTCCTCTAGAAGTTTATATCCACATTGGTGATTTGCCAGTCTAACTAGAGATTTCTTAGTCACCCGAGTTTTTAAGTCAGATCTTCTCTCAGGCAGCCAGTCCAGTCCATAGAAGGCTGCATATTGTTGTCAATTTTTGGCCAACTCAGATTTAGCTAGCATTACAGATTAATGGATATGGACAAAAATAGTGACCCATGAGGGACAACTGACCTCATTCAGATAAGACCTATGTTTGTGATACGCACTCAAAGCTTTATAGACTTCTCTTGATTTTATCCAATAATCAATAATTAGAATAATTCCCATTTCTCATTTCATTGACATTTTATCTTGATGAAATCAATTTATGCACCCAAATTCCACATAAACAAGATGGCAGTAGAGAAAATATTATGAATACTTGATAAACATTTTGTAAAGCAATTAGTGCACCATATTCTCAAAGTCACCATGAGCCTACAACTGGAATGCTATAAAACACTTCACAAAAACCCAGAACAAAAGACAGTGTGTGTCTGGAATTACTCAGTGATGGAAACTGAAAATGTACAAATTGTTGTTAAGGTAGCTTTTGATATAATCAGGCTAGCAAAGAAACAGGCAGAGAAAATATTCCTTTTTATTGGAAAAACATGGGCTGGGGATGTGGCTCAATGCTTGCCTAGCATATACAAAGGCCTGCATTTGATCTTCAGGAGAGAGGGAGAGAGAGTGAGAGGGAGAAAAGAAGGAGGAAGAGGAGGAGGAAGAGGGGGAAATGCCTCTCTTTATAATGCAAAAATGGATTGGATAATGGCAAATAAGGTATTTAAAAATACAAAGAAAATCCTAGCACTTGGGAAGCAGAGGCAAGAGGATTAGGTTTTGAGGTCAGTGAGTTTCCAGCCAGTGAGTTTCCAGCCAGTCTGGACTATACAAAGTGAGTTTCCAGCCAGTCTGGACTATATAGTGAGACTCTGTCTCAAAAGCAAATTTTAAAAAAATGCAAAATGTATAGGCAGAGTTTACCCAATATTATCATAACAGGGTGGTTCTTTGATAATGTCCTTTTGGCCAATAAAAAGATAAAGTAAAAACTATAGGTTTTGAGATAGTAAAATACTATGGGAGTAAAATAAAAATGCCTAACAAAACATGGATAAGTCCATGAAAAATAAATACATAATAGATCATATATATACTTTCAATTTTTCTAGGGCACAAGCTTTTCAGATTGCTAGTAAGATGAATAATTTTCAGCCCTCTAATAATTTGTTTACTAGGTTGAATGCAATACTACAATGATTAAAATAATCTATTTAACATTTTTTCTGGTGTTTTTCCTATTAAAAAACTTATATTATTATGGTGGTTGTTGTTAGGTGCTGTGGAGTCAGTGTGCAACTTATAGCAACCCTACACACAACAGGTGAAACAGCTTTGTTAGTGCATCCCTGCTATTCATAGGGTTTTCAATAGCTGATTGTTTTTTGGGAGTGGGTTGCTGGGTCCTTCTTCCAAGCCTACAGCATCTGTTGTTCCCAGGTAGTCTCCTGTCCAAGTATTAACCAGGTTTGACAGTACTTAGCTTCAGAGATCTGATGGGATCAGAAGCCGCAGTGGTATGGCTGCAGGCATTATTCTGGTAATATTGCTTAATATTCTTCTTCTTTTTTTTTTGTACTGGGGGTTGAACCCAGGGCCTCATGCTTGCATGCTTTGCAAGTGCTGGACCACTGAGCTGTACCCCCAGCCCATTTTTTTTTCTACTTTTTTGAGACAGGCAGGGTCTCACTAAATTATGCAGACTTCCACTGGTCTCGAACTTGAAATCCTCCTGCCTCTGTCTTCTGAGCTGCTGGGATTACAGGCGTGAGCCACTGTGTCTGGCCAGAATGCTTAATATTCTTAACAAAACTACTCTCAATACATTTTAGTATATAATATAGTGCTAATTATAAACATAATATTATATGATAATATCCTAGAAATTATTTATCTTGTGTAACTGAAACTTTTCACCTGTCAGTTAGAAATTTCTCCCTGTCAGTTTTTGCCCAATCCCTAGTGAACATTTGTGTTAATCAGCTCATGCATTCCTCTGGCAAAATAACTAACAGAAACTTGTAATTGGTCGAAAGATTTATTTGGGCTTGCAGAATAAAGGATTTCAGTCCAGGCAGGCAGGAAGTCATGGTAGCAGGGTCCACATGGTGGCAAGGCCTGTGCTAGAGAACCTTCTCACATCTTGGCAATTAGGAGCAGAAAGAGCTTACCTAAACCAGTGGTCCGGGGAAAACTCCAAAGGTCCACACCCAGTGACACCTCTGCAAGCCTACTAGGACAGTGCCATCAGCTGGGGACCAAACATGCAAACAAATGACCTTTGGGGGACATAACACCATCATTATCTGATTCTATGTATTTGACAATTAAAAAAAAACACATACAGTTGGGCTCATGCAGCATTTGTCCTGTAACAGGCTTATTTAACTTACTGTACTGTCTTCAAGTTTAATACGTGGTGTCACATGTTGGAAGATTTCTTTCTTTTATTAAGGTTGAACAGTATTGTGGTGTTAGTCAACTTTTCATCATTGTGATAATACCTGAGAGAAGTAATTTAAAAGAAGGAAAAACTGGTTATGGATCACAGTCTCAGAGTTTTCAGCCCATGTTCTACTTGCTCCCTTGTTTCTGGATCATGGTAAAGCAAGAAATCAGGTCAGAAGGTCATGGCAAAGTAAAGTTGCTCACCATTTGATGGCTAGAAAGCAAAGAGAGAGAGAAACATATAGAGACCTGGGACAAGATAGAGTCTTCAAGGAAAAAAAAAAGAAAGAAAAGAAAAGATTTCTACTTTTTACCACTACTTTTCAATATCAAACTGGAAATCTCAACTAAAACAGTAACATAAAAAAGGAATATATATACATACTTGGGAGACAAAATAAAGCTTCCTTTGTTTACAGGTGACATAATTGTCTATATTTAAGATCTGAAAGAATCAACTAAAAGAAGAAAAAACATGCTCTTGGAGTTCATTAATGATTAAAGTTGCATAATACAACTTTAATATACAAACTTCTTTCTCATACACCAGCAATGAAGAGGTAGGATTTAAATTTAAAGCACAATATCATTTACATTACTGCCCATCAAACTGATACTTTTGCATAAGTCTACCAGAATATGTTTAAAATCCATTTGAAGGAAAAAAAATCCTTGAAGAAGGCAATCAAAGACTAAATAAATTTAGAGTTATTCTATATTTATGGATAGGAAGACTCAATTGTGTCAGAAAGGCAGTTGTTCCCAACTTGATCTATAGATTCAATGAAATTTGACATAAAACCTCAGAAAATTATTTTGGGGAATATTGAAAAGATGAATATAAAGTTCACATGGAGAGTGAAAAGATTCAGAATGGCCAACACATACTGAAATAAAACTACAAAGTTGGAAGAATTATAACCCTTGACTTCAAGACTTACTATAAAGCCACAGTCAGCACTAGTGTCATATTGGTGAAAAAAAATGACATATTGATCAAGGTAACATAATATAGAGCTCAGAAATAGATTGATACAAATATATTAAAGTGATTTTGGTAAAAGGCAAAAGGCAGTACAATGTACAAAACATCATCTTTTAAATAAATGGTGGGGGAATAGCTGGAAACTCATGCAAATATAAATTAATTAATTAAACCATATAAAGACTTTATCTGCCAAAATGGCCCCAATCCCAAACATTGACACTACTACCAGTTGGTAAGGATATCAAGCAAAAAGAGCTCATCCCTTTCTGGTGAGAATACAAAATGTTATAGCTACTTTGGTAGAGAGTTTTTTTGTTGTTGTTAGGTGCCATGGAGTTGATGTCAACTCATGGCAACAGTTATAGGGTATTCAAAGCTGATTGTTTTGAGATTGCTTCAGGAGTGGCTTTCCACATCCTTCTCCCATTCATGCTACCCTGGAGATTAAATTTGGGTGCAGTGCAACACTTGACCAACTGAGCTAAACCTCAGCTCAACAGGTTGCTTGGTGTTGTTAAATGTCATTAAGTTGGGTCCAAGTCATAGCAACCCTCACAGTGTTTTCAATGGCTGATTGTTTTGGGATTGCTTCAGGAGTGGATGGCCATGTCCTTCTCTTAGTTTTGCAGTGTGGAGGGTCGAACTTGGGTCCTAAGAGAGTGCAGAGCAGCATTCTACCAACTGAGCTAAACTCTAACCCCAACAATTTGATAGTTTTCTGTAAAACTGAAGGTATTCTTACTATATGATCCAACCTTGATACTTCTGAGTATTTAACCAAATGAAACATCAATTGACATTTCATTAATTTCTGGAGACTTGTGTTTCACCAGTTCCTTCAAGGAACCTTCTACTTCTTCCTTCAGTATCATTGGTTGCTGATCATATGAAACCTCCTGAAATAGTTGGTCATCTATCAATTCTTTTTCTTGTTTTGCATTCATTTCATCTTCTTTTGATGTTTCCAGGGCTCCAGGAATTGATGGAATACCAATTAAGATGTTTCAACAAACAGATTGCAGCACTGGAGGTGTTCACTTGTTTATGCTAAGAGATTTGGAAAACAGCTACCTGGCCAACTGACTGAAAAAGATCCATTTTTGCACCTATTCCCAAGAAAGAACATCCAACTGAATGTGGAAATTATCAAATAACATCATTAATATCTCACACAAGTAAAATTTTTTTGAAAATCATTCAAAAGTGACTACAGCAGTATATCGACACATAACTGCCAGAAAATCAAGCCAGATTCTGAAGAGGGTGTGGAGCCAGGGACACCGTTGGTAATGCCAGATAGGTATTAGCCAAAAGCAGAGAATACCAGAAAGATGTTTGTTTACATTTCATTGACTATGCAAAGGAATTTAACTATATAGGCCAAAACAAATTGTGGATAACGTTGTAAAGAATGGGAATACCAGAGCACCTAATTGTACCCATGAAGAATCTGTATATGGCCTGGGAGGCAGTCATTTGAACATAATAAGGAAACACTGCTGGCTTGATGTTAGGAAAGGTGTGTGTCAGGGCTGTATTCATTCACCATATCTCTTCAATCTCTATACTAAACAAACAATCCAAGAAGCTTGACTTTATGAAGAAGAATATGGCATCAGGATTTGAGGGAGACTCATTAATAACCTGCATTATTACTTTACTTGCTGAAAGTGAAGAGGATTTGAGACATTTATTGAAGATCAAAGAACATAGCCTTAAGTATGAATTGCACTTCAACATCAAGAAAAAAAATTCTTCTCACTGAGTCAGTAAGCAACTTCATGATAAACGGAGGAAAGATTGAGATTGTCCAAGATTTTGTTTTACTTGGTTCTACAATCAACAGCCACTGAAGCAGCAGCCAGGAAATCAAAAACCACATTGCATTGGGAAAAGCTATTACAAAAGACCTCTTTAAAGTATTGAAAAGTAAAGATGTAAAATTGAAGACAAAGGTACACCTTACTTATGCCATGGTATTTTCAGTTGCATCTTATGCTTTTGAAAGCTGGGCATTGGATAAGAGAAAATAATTGATGCTTTTGAATTATGATGCTGGAGACATATCAAATATACCATGGACTTCCAAAGAACCAACAGGTCTGTCCTACTGGGGTGCTCCTTGTAATCAAGGATGGCTAGAGTACATCTTATATATTTTAGACATACTGTCAGGAGGGACCAATCCCTGGAGAAGGACATCATGTTTGGGAGAGTCATGGGTCAGTGAAAAAAAAGAAAACTCTCAACTAAATGAATTGACACAGCATCTGTATCAATGGGCTTAAAAATAAACAAGATTGTATGCCTGGCACAGATTCGGGGAGTGTTTCATTGTTGTCCACAGTGTTGCTATCAGTTAGACCTGACTCGAGGGCACCTAACAATAAACAACAACCAAATGAATTGAAAGGCCACACTCATGCAAAAATCAGCACACAGATGTTTATCGAAGCTTAATTTGTAAATGCTAACTCTTGGAAGCAACCAGCATGTCCTTTAGTAGATAAGTGGATAAATTTTGGTACATCAAAATAATTAAATACTATTCAGTGCTGGAAGAGAAATGAGCTATGAAGGCATAAAACGATGTGGGAGAAGTTTAAATGCATATTATTAAGTGAGGAAAACCTGTCTAAAGGGCTAGAGCTGTCTGGTTTCAACCATCTGATTTTGTGGAAATGAAAAAGAAATGGAGAACACAAAAATATTAGTTTTTCCAAGGCCTAAGGGAAAAGAGGTATGAACAGATAGAACAGAGGATTTTTAGGGTAAGGAAACTACTCTGCACAATGCTACAAAGGCATATACACTTCACTATAGTTTCATCAAAACCCACAGGATGTACAACATCATGAATGAGCAGTATGATAAACTATGGATTTGAGACTATAATGATGTGTCAATGCAAGTTCATCAATTGTAACAAGTGTACCAATCCAGAGTTCAGTGTTGATTACTGGACAAGTTGTTCATGTGTGAGGACAAGGAATATGTGTGAATACTCTGTACTTCCAATTCAAGTTTGTTAGGGTATTGAAAGCTTTCTAAAAATAAAATTTATTAGTTTAACATAATGTGACCAACATGAATAATGTTTAAGAAGGATCACAAATGTAAATATGAAATGTGAAGAGAGAAACTGTCTGGAAGAAAACAAACAAACAAAAAAAGAATATTTTCATGACTTTGGAGTGGGCAAATATCACTTAAGGAGTCAACATATTTGACTTTGTTAATAGTCAGAGAAGTTTTCTTTATTAAAGATTATCTTTCTAAACTTTGGATCGTATCCAAAGTCGATAAAGAAGTCCAACATAGCAAAAGGAAAAGAATCAGATATTCAAAAACCAAATGGGCAAAAACTTTATCATGTTCTTCACTAACAAAGATACCCAAATATCCAAATAGAAAATAAACATATTTGATTCTCAACACAGTTCTGCAATCTTTATTTCTAATTGAAATTTAAAATCGTCTTCCCTTTGATGTCATGATTGTTATACCAGAATAGATACAATTAAAGATAATTTCAATACCAAATTTTGTTGAGATTGTGGAACTGGAACTCTCATACATTGCTTGTGGTAGTGTATAATGCCAAATTGACAGTGACTTAGGTAAATTCTTTGACATTTGCTGACAAAAGAAATACATGAATACTCTGTGACACAGCAGGTTCAACATAGTTATGTTGGCTAAAACCTAATGACTATGGTCTCAAAGACAAGTAAAAGAATGTCATACCAACTTTGTTCATAATTGCTAAAAACTAGAAACAACATAAAAATCCTTCAACATTAGAAGTCTATGAAACACTGAAAATGAATGACGATTCTTGCAATGAAAAGGACGAATATTAAAGAAGAAATTTTAAGCAAAAATAACGAGTCAATAAAAAAGCTAGCCAGACCTCAGAAAGTGCATACTGGAAGATTTGATTTACATGAAGATCAAAAATGGGGTGGACTAACTAGGGACATAAGAGATCAGAATAGTAGTTAACTTTGTGGAGGATAAGTATTAACTAAGAAGGGAACTAAGGAGATTTTGGGGGTGTAAGAGATATTGTATACCTTGATCTTAGTATTTTTATGGATGAAAATATTCACACAAACTCATCAAGCTGTGAACTTAAGTTCTGTGCACTTGACTCTATAAAAGTGTAATGTTATATTACAATAGGCAGTAAAAACATAGAAATAAAAATTGCAAACTCAAGTTACTTCTCTATGGCAAGCATTACTCTAAACACCAGGCATTTATTAACACATCCAACCTTCACACATCATCTATGGCTATGCAACAGTCATGTTCATCCCTATTTTTGCCTGTTTGAGGCTAAAGAAGAAGCTATGACTTGCCCAAGGCCACACCGGTCAGTTGTGTGCCTGGAATTCAACTCTGGGCAAGATAGTCTGAGCTCTGCAATAATAAGCACTATGCCTCCTTTATGAAAAATCACTGAAAGTCATGTGTGTGGGTGTATATATAGCTGTTAGGTTTACTGAATAGTATTCATGGATTATAATAACACACTTTTATTTTTGTCTTCCCTGAATTTTGCACAGTGGGGACTCACTACTTCCCTAGTCACTCTCCAGTAACAAAAATATGCCCAATAGAGTCTCTGTTTCATAATCTAAATGCCCATTCTGGTAAAAAAAAAAAAAAAAAAAAAAAGCCAAAGTTGATTTAAGTTGAAGCTGCTTCTCTCTATGCCAGCCAGGACTTTTGTAGGCTGTCACTTCGGGATAGGACATGGCCAGCCACTTCTTTCTCTCATTACCTTGTATCCTCAGTTTGGTAAGATTGATTTCAAGGTCTTTTTTAACAGAGAAGGAAGGCAATGCATTCTTGGTTGTTAATGTTATGGCAATCTTGAAACCTTGTTTTCTGTGCTTGACTAAAGTTTATATTTGTTCTTTATAGATGCATTTCTTGCACAATGTTGAATGAGGGATGAAATATAGTACAGAGGCCAGTGGTAACTTTCCTGGAACCCAAGTAAGACTATAAATGGGGCTACATAGCATATTTCTAAGTATTTGATGGCTATACATCAAAATAACTATTATAATTATTTTGATTATTATTGATTTTATTTTATCATTAACAATATTAGTAATATTAATCTCATTAGAATTAATAGTATTAATATGAATGATATAATCATCATTAATAAAACTAATATTAATAGTCTTTATTATTTTGTTATTATTAATTATTATTAATTATTATAATTATTTCAAGTATCTATGAGTATTTGCTGGCTATACATCAACATAATTATTATAACAATGATTACTAAATAAAATACTGCCCATTATTATAACTTGTAAATCTTAGGAAAAAAACAAATATATGTAAAACTGTATCTTGATATGATTCAGCTAAATACCAAAAACACTTGATTTGCTAACTCTTGTCAGTGTCTGAATAGGTTTTAAGTTACTTGCCAATGTTTAGATGGGAAATTAAATATAGATATTTTTGTTAGGTGCTGTGGAGTAGCATCCAACTCATACTGACATTATGTATAACAGAATGAAACACTACCTGACACTCTGCCATCCCCAGCACTATTGTCAACTATTGTTAATGTTTCTCTGTTATTTGTAAGGTTTTCAATGGCTGATTGTTTCAGGAGTGGGCTGCCGTGTTCTTGTCCCAAGCCTGTAGCACCCTATATTCCCAGGTGGTCTCCCATGCAAGTACTAACCAGGACTGACCCCAATTATCTTACAAGATCAGATGGGATGGACCCAAGGGTGGTACATTTATAGAGAAAATATAGACATATAAGTGATACATTATTTACTTTCCTTCCATTCAACCTATTTAATTTCACTGTGAATATTATGATGTTTTATTAAAATTTTCACATATTTTGCCTCTGGTTAAGTAATGGCCTGCAGTACTTTGTTTTGTATAGTGTCAGACACTGTATATTTTAGACATTGAGGAACATACAGTCTGTTATAACTACTTAGCTTTGCTGTTGTAGCACAAACATAGCCATCAACAATAAATATATAAAGCATGAAGCTGTGTTTCAATAAAACATTACTTACAAGAGCAAGCTAGGGGCTGTAGTTTGTCAATCCCTGACCTAAGAAATCAAAAAATTAAAATAAAATCATGCTAAAAACTATAAATTTTATGTACTGTCATTAAGAATATAATTTTGTAAATGCAAAAGATTTGATAAACATTATTATTCACATGTGCTGTCTATCTAGATCAAATATTCAGTATTTAGAAGCCATTGAAGATGATAAGAACTACATTTTACATTAGAGTTATGCACATACAACTTTAAGAACTTTAAGAATAATGTGAATTGTTTTATATTGAAAAAGCTATATTAATTTGTAGATACCTCTTGCACAATGAATCAAAATGCAAAAAAGCTGCAAGAAAATGGAAATTATATTTCTTTATGCAATTTCTATTGAATGTATGCTCTCCAAGAGGGATTTGACAGGTTAATTAACTTGTTTTTTTTCCTCTTTCAGCTCTTCTGCTACTCAGATACTCTCTATACCGTGAAGCAATATCCATCTCTAACATCATCATCAGCAAACCTCACAGACTTTCACACATCACATTTGGATGCAGTTGCCTTTTGTTTTGAAAACATAAAGTAAGAGATGTAAAACATTGCCTTGGAGCCTATACTATGTTGACCAAGACAGTAAATTCCTGAATTTATGGCTTCTCTGTGCTAGGGCTGATTTACCCAAAGAAAGAACACAGTTACTTAGTGGCAGAAGAGAACTTGCCACTGGTCTCAAATGCCAATTTTTCCCTCTAAACCAGTATTTTCAAAATGTCAAACATACCTTTGCATACAAAAATCATCTAGGAAGCTAAGTATTCATGGGCTATAACTTATATATCATAGGCAAGATAATTGCTTCATCATTGACCACTTGTATATAATAGATTTCCAAGTGATGGTTGGGATTGTGTATGCAAGAATTTATCTTTTTACAAATATCTTCCCATACAATTCCTACTGCGAAGTCAAATTTGTGAACTACCTATATGAACCATTCAATAGATAGAATCAATTGATCTTTTAAAATGTTTTTTATTACTCTGACTCTTTACACAAGACTATTTCTCTAAGGATACTTTTGTTACCATTGTTGTTATGCTGTGTCTGTGACTCAAAGAGTTCTCAGCCAAATTCCGGCATCTTAACTCAGGCAGTGGTGAGAGAGAGATTCTGAGAATAGGTTAAGGAGGTACGCTGGACCTGAAACCAAGGTCTTAAAAACATTTTTAAGGAACTACAATATGGTATTGTGAGATTAAACAACTTGAGCAGTTTCCAGGAACTTTTGGAGCTATTGTTTCTACTCTTGTGAAAACATGATTCCGTTCCAGTGAATAATATGGGTACTTAACATTCCTAGGACCCACTAACCATGGAAACTACTCTTGAGGTCTCAACATCTAATGAACACTAGTTTTCTGTGTTACTCTACATTTCCCTGACCATTTTCTTACTTTATTTTGTAGCTACATTCTGAGTTCTATGCCTTCACTTGTGTGTGCATTTCAAGAGAGTACAGACTTTACCTAATTAATCATTGAATCCTTATTACACAGCACAATGCTTTATCTATAATATGTGCTCAATACAAAATTAAACCAATTAACAATGAATATATATATATATATATATATAGTCAACGTCAATCACTTTTATTCTGTGCCATGGTCCACTACTGAAGAGAAAGCTTTCCCACATAAGAGCAGAAACAGAGAGATATTTACTCCCCACTGCTGGTATCTGCTAATTAATGGTAGGTGGTATTCGGATTAAGACAGAGAATTATATTGAGAAAATCTTTGTCATTCTAAGAAGTATCATCTCTGTTATTTAAACAGTGAGTAGAGATCAAAGGCATTTTTACAGAAGGATTCTTATAACCCTTAAGGAAAATAGGTTCGCATGGACAATTCAGTTCAATTCTGGAAAACCTGGGTTTATAACTTAGTTTTTATTTTTCTTGTTAATACATGCAAATTTAATCATTATAGAGTTAAATAACTTTGAAAAGTGTACTTGGCTATTTTAAAATATGAGCTATAAGCCATGTGTTTCTTCGTATATAGGTCATTGGCTTTGAAGGTGAAAGAATGATACTAGAGCAGAAAGAAGGCTCCTGTGAAGAATTATGTTATTGGATCCCCCAGTAGCTGCAAATACACTTAAAACTCTGATCTTGAATTACATTAGATTGTTATTGAAAATTGTTTCAGAACATTCGCTTTTTTGTACTTATTTTAGCCTATCATTAAATTCAGATTTAAAAGCCTCCCTAGTCTCTTTATCTAGGCACTCCCTCACCTCTTCACCTCTATCCACTCCACCACTTTCTTTTTCTCCTATGTTTTACCTGCCATCTGGAACCACTTCCCTGCCTCTCTGGGCTTAATTGACTCTTTTCAAATTGCATCTCTACTTCCCAGCTTTCCCATCAGCCTTATGACTCCTAACCTTAAAGAAACAATCAACCTCTTTTCCCTGAGCCTTGCTGTTTCCTTCTGCTAAAGTTCTTCTTGTCCTATCTAGCTTCTTTTGCTCTTCTCCACTGAAGTGGCTATTGAGAATCTGTATGCTGTTGCTCGTTCCTTTTTTTTCAGGCTATTTAAGGAAGCAACTGCAAATGTCGTTGCATTGTTCCTGACACACGTGTACATGTGTACAAAGCCACAGAAAAGCATATTTAATTGTGTTGTGTTTTATATAATCAGAATGAATCACACAAGTAAAACCCACTAAGGAAAATTACTCTCTAAGGAGCTAGAATATTACCTTGGGGTGGCTTCCGCTTGGTCAGGAAGCAGAGCTGCACTTCCTTGATTCATAGTTGGTTTAAAGAGCTCACAGTGCATTTCAGCCGGGTTGTCGTTGTACAGAAAAACTAATAATAGGCACCTATCAAAACAAAAAAGTCTTTTGAAATTCTATATAAAATATTAAATTAATTTGTTAAAAGTTCCTTATAAATTAAAATAATTCTTAAAATATATCATGTATAAAATCATCAGCAGAGCTAAAACAGTTTCTTGTAACTCATTTACCAAATGACATACAATAATATTTAGTTAAAATACAATTTTATTCTTTATTTGTCTTCAATTTGCAGAAAGGTCTCTTTGACTGTCAGAGGAATGATATGTGACTTTCTGTTCATTGTTTAATTAGGTTTGTTTATTGGAGCCAAGAAAAGATTAAAATAATTCAGTAATAGTATCAAAAGGATAAATGTACAATCTTTTTATGAAGCTTTAACATGAAAATATTATTTTGTCAGTGTAAAAATTCAGGTTCTACTATGCTACACTAATTTGTTACCCTTAAATACCCTGTTTTAAGGAAATATTGTCTTACTACAATCAGGTTACTGTAACAAAGTATAGATTGAGTAGATCATAAACAACAGAAATTTGTTTCTAACAGTTCTGGAGGCTGAGAAGTCCAAGGTAAAGGCGACAGCAGATTTAGACTCTAGTGAGGACTGTTTCTTGGTTCAAAGAAAGCATCTTCTTCCTATGTCCTAATGCTGTGAAAGGGACAAAGCATCTCTCTGGAGCCTCTTTTCAAAGAGCACTAATCCCATTGATGAGGGCTCTGTTCGCATGATCTGATCAACCCCCCAAAAGCCCCATCACTCCAAATCTTCTTAATGGTCATTTGATTTCAACAAATAAATTTTGAGAGAATAAAAACATTCATCAACAGATAAATGAGTAAAGAAAATGTGGTATACCGGGGTGTGAAAAACATGTATACCAATTTTAAGAGATTTATCTTTGTACATGTTTCAAGATTGAATTAAATTATGGTAGCAATATGTAGCATGGAATTCACTCAAAAGATACGATTAATCAAATGAATGCTAGCACCACGTCTAAAGCCTATGACACATTATGCCATGGAATTTTATCAGTCATAAGGAAGGAAATTATACCGTTTGCAGGTAAATGAGTGGAACTAGAGATAATATTAAGCAAAATATACCAGAAAGACAAAGACTGAAAGTTCTCTCTCATGTGAGGAAGTTAGATTGGAAAACAAAACAAAGTAAATCATATATGTATAAAACTTGAATGTAAAGGGGGGTGGCTTTCTGGAGGGGAGAGGGGAAAAGTAAGGATGGGGTGGGAAGTACAAGGGGGGTGTAAAAGAGGATGAACAAGAGTCTATTATCAATATGATTGTATGAAAATGGCCATTGGTGAAATGCAAATCAAAATAATTCTAAGATTCCACCTAACCCCAGTAAGAATGGCTAAGATCAACAAAACAAATAATAACAAATGCTTACAAGGATGCAGAGGAAAAAAGAATTCTTTTACAAAGCTAGTGGGACTGTAAATGAGTTCAACCACTCTGGAAATCAATATGGAGATACGTCACAAAATTAAAAATAGAACTACCATGTGACCCAGCTATACCACTCCTGGAATACACCCAAAGGAAGATAAGTCTTCATTCTACACAGATACCTGCATCTCCATATTTAATGCAGCACTCTTTACAATAGCAAGGATGTGGAACCAACCAAGGTGTCCATCAGCAGAAGAATGGATTAAAATATTGTGGTACATATACATAATGGAATATTACTCAACAATGAAAAAGGAATGAAATAATGTCACTTGCAGCAAAATAGATGGAACTGGAAAATACCATCTTGAGTGCATGAACACAAGCTCAAAAAGAGAAATACCCCCATGTTCCCACTCATATGTAGGAGCTGAGTCTTACTTAAAGGAAGAAAAAACAACTATCCATAAGCAGATACATAAAAGTGAACAATTTATCTTAGCTAAAACTAACAACTGGAATGGAAAATATAACCAAATAGAAAGAAGGAGGGAGGTGAGTAGCAAAGGGAAGTGAGTGTTGTGGAATGTGGGAAAGGGAGGGGAAACAATGTAAAGATATAAAAGGGGAGAGGAAAAAAAACAAAAGATTATTAGATTCATTTAACAAATGCTTATTTCCAGGCACAGTTGCTACTAACTAGAGATTTCAAAAACACCTTGCTAGCTTTGAGAGTGTCTGTTGTCTAACTAGAAAGGGAAATATTCACTGGTCACAGTAAATGAGCCCAGGTAATATGCAAGAATAATATGCCAAGTGGTGACAAATCTCAAACAACATATTAATTCAAATTTCTGAGCTTCTGTCCATTCATTTAAGGAAAACATTTATAGCAAATCAATTTACAGCTGCTCTTTAGTGATAAGGGCCTGCAGCTATAGCCCTGTGGTATCCGATCCCGTCAGATCTCGGAAGATAAGCAGGGTCTGGCCTGGTTAGTACCTGGATGGGAGACCGCCTGGGAACACCAGAAGCTGTAGGCTGGGAGAAGGACCTGGCAACCCCCTCCCAAAAATCAATCTGCCATTGAAAACCCTATGAACAGCAGAGAAGCACTGACAATAGTGTTTCCCCTGTTGTACAGAGGGTCGCTATGAGTCGGTTACCGACTCGACGGCACCTAACAACAACAACAACTTTAGTGATAGCTCAGTCAGTGCCTCCCTGAAATGAGATATATAATGCATATTCTGAGAAGAGATTGAATGATGGTACTTATCATGTATCAAATTTGTTTGATTTCATTCATTTTGCATTGTGATCTGAGATGATGCATTTTGCTGTACATCTATCTTTTATGGATTACATTGAAAAAAAAGAGCTTTTCATGTACAGATGGGCTACCATCTCACCTGCTGGCACAAACTCTGTGACAGTAATTTGTCTAAGCTTTTTTTTTTTTTTTAACCTTTTAGTTTGTTGCAGGACAACACATAGCACTATCACTGACTCTTATCATTGCAAAGCAGATGTTCCCCAGCCTTGTATAATCCCCACCTGCACTACTCTGGATGTCCCTGACTGCCAGACACACAGTCAAGAGGTCCTAATGTCTGTCACTTGTGCTCCATCAAAGTGTAGCATCTATTTTTCTTTGTCTGCTTTAGACTATTGCATTAAAGTGAAGCAGTCCATGAATGGCAAATTAAAGGAAAGCAACTGAAATCAGTAGACCTGCCTTTTTAGTTGTAGAGAAGTCAGCATTTAATCCAGGCATTTAGTGCCTTGGTTTTCATTCAAAATTTACAACAGACTTTCACACAGATAAATGATTGCACTGACAAGACTCTCTGGGACACTAAACCATTATTTATAATTATTGTTCAAGTGTTTTTATTTTTTTCAAATTGAAGGTCTACTTGTACCTGCCAAAAAGCTATTTCAAAGAACTTCACTTAATTAATTACATTCAAGTTTGTGTAGTAAAGAAATTACATAGAATATTTAAATTATAAATAACAATGAAATGGAAAATAGCTAATAGAAATTAGCATACCTGGTTTCTCTAAACTTTAATAAACTGAAAGGATAAATTTAGATGGGACAAAGTTTATTTTGTAGGTTATTTTTATAAACATTTCAATTTTGGAAAAGGAAAACTATTTATCTTTCTAGTTATATAATTATTATCATTGTTGTTGTTAGGTGCCCTCGAGTCATATCTTGCTCATAGCGACCCTGCATACAACAAGGCAAGCACTATTGTCAGTGCTTCTCTGCTGTTCATAGGGTTTTCAATGGCGGATTGATTTTGGGGAGTGGG
>VMDO01014725.1:39553-53721 GCA_007922755.1 Pedetes capensis | reverse complement strand
TTTATAAAGTGAATACTAATGGACATAAAGGGACAAACAGGTCTAGATACAATAATAGTGGGTGACTTCCATACCCTACTCTCATCAATAGATAGACTATTCACAGAATAATTCAACAAAGAAACTTCACAGTTAAACTGCACCATAGATCAAATGGAATTAATAGACATGTACAGAATATTAGATCCAACAGCTGCAAAATACACATTCTCACTAGCTCATGCATCAGCCCCTTAAGATAGATCACATTTCAGACCATAAAGCAAGTCTTAACATGTGTGAAAAAAATTTAAAAAAACTTTATTGTATTTTATAAGATCATAATGGAATAAAACTAGAAATCAATAGCAAGAGAAATTATAAAAACTGTACAGATACATGAAAATTGAACAATATAATCAGTGGGGCATCAATACAATCAGGGAAGATATTAGAATATTCTGAGTATTAAATGAAAAGGAAAACACAACTCATCAAAACTTTTGGGATACAGCAAAGGTGGTTCTAAGAGGGAAGTTTATAGCTATGAGCGCTTACATTAAAAAATCAGAGAGGATCCAGGTGTGGTGACTCACGCCTGTAATCCCAGTAACTCAGGAGGCAGAGGCAGGAGGATTGCAAGTTCGAGACCAGAGGCAGTCTGTGTAATTTAGTGAAACCCTGTCTCAAAAAGTGAAAAGAAAATGGGTTGAGGGGGCAGCTCAATAGTACAGCACTTGCAGAGCATGCAAGTGCAAGGCACTGGGTTCAACCCCAGTACCAGGAAAAAAAAATAATCAGAGAGGACTCAAATAACTTAATCAGGCACCTGAAGGTCTTAGACAAACAAGAACAAGCAAGACCCCCAAGTCAGTAAACAGAATGAAATAATAAAGATCAGGGTATAAATTAATGAAATGGAGATTAAGAATAATACAAGGAATTGATGAAATAAAGAGTTTTTTGAAAAGGTAAACAAGATCAACAAACCATTAGCCAACCTAACCAAAGAGACAGAAGACCCAAATTAATAAAATTAGAGATGGAAAAGGGGACATTACAAGAGATACCAGGGAAATCCAGAGAATCATTAGAGAATACTTTGAAACTTACATTTCAAAACACTTAAAAACCTAGATGAAATGGATAAATTCCTAGATACATATGACCTACTAAAATTAAAGCAAGAGATAAAAATAATTTAAGCAGATCTATGCCAAATGATGAGATTGAAGCCGTAACAAAGAGTCTTCTATCAAAGAGAAGCCCAGCACAAAAATAGGCCTGAAGACCAGTGGAACAGAATTAAGGACTCAGAGATACACCAATGCCCCCTGATCTATAGCCACCTGATCTTTGACAAAGGAGCAAAGCAGGCAAATTGGAGAAAAGATAGCCTTGTCAACAAATGGTGCTGGGAAACTTGGATTTCCGCATGCAGAAAAATGAAAACAGACCTGTACCTCTCAGCATACATGAGAGTTAACTTTAAATGGATAAAAGACCTCAACATAAAACCAGAAACTTTGAAATCACTAGAAGAAAAGATAGGCAATACGCACCAACTTATAGGCATAAGAAAGCATTTCCTTAATAAGACTCCAATTGCTCAGGAAATTGCAACAACAGTAGATAAATGGGATTACATGAAATTAAAAAGCTTCTGTACAACAAAGGAAACAATCAACAGAGTTAAGGAAGACTCCACTGAAGAGGAGAAAATCTTCACATCCTACACATCTGACAGAGGACTAATTCCAGAATTTATAAACAACTCAAGAAAGCAACTCCAAGACAACAAATAATCCAATGCAAAAGTGGGCAAAAGAACTGAATAGACAGTTCTTAAATGAAAAAGTATGTAGGTCCATGAAACACATGAAGAAATGCTCAATATCCCTAGCCACCCTTAAGTAAGTGCAAATCAAAACAACTCTGAGATTCCACCTAACTTCAGTAAGAATGGCCAACATCAACAAAACAAATAATAACAAATGCTGGCAAGGTTGTGGAGAAAAAGGAGCCCTCTTACACTGTTGGTGGGGCTGTAATTTGTTCAACCACTTTGGAAATAAATATGGGGATACCTTAGAAAACTAAAAATAGAACTGCCATACAACCTAATTATACCAGTAATGGGAATATACCCAAAAGGAGATGAGTCATCATACCACAGAGACACTTGCATCTCCATATGCAATGCAGCACTTTTTACAATAGCAAAAATACAGAACCAACCAAAGTGCCCATCAACAGAAGAATGGATAAAAGAATTATGGTACATGTACACAATGGAATACTACTCAGCAATTAAAAATGAAATAATATCATTTCCAGCAAAATAGACAGAATTGGAGAATATTATCTTAAACAAATGAACTCAAGCCCACAAAGAGAAATGCCATATGTGCTCCCTCATGTGGGGGTTGAATCATACTTAAAGGAAGGAAAAAAATCCTATTTATAAATTGATATATAAAAAATGTGCAATTAAACTTAGCATAAAAGGGACAATATAAAGAGTGGAAAGAAGGAGGGATCTAGCAGAGGAAAGTGAAGATTGGAGAAGATGGGATGGGGAGGAGGGTCAGTGAGGAAGGATGAAGGGGGAGAGGTCAATCTTAATGTAAACAGCACAATTTCCTGAGTATGTTGGAAAAAATAGGGGAAGATAACCCAAATATGTATCAATGTTTAACTACATACTAGGCATAAGGCTCCATAAACTTTGTGGGGCGATGACAATGTTGCTAGAAGTGATGTAAAGGATGCATAATGGAAAAAAACATTGCTGTATTACTCTGTACCCCATTATCATTTACTGATATAGGAAAGAAAATAAAAAAAGAAACAAAAGCCCAGAACTAGATGGATTTACTGTTGAATTCTACCAGACCTTTAAAGACAAATTAATACCATAGGAGAATTAATGCATTGAACTATTCCATAAAATAGAAAGGGAAGGACAACTACTAAACTCATTCTGTGAAGCCGATATTATCCTGATACCTAAGCTAGTTAATAACATAACAAACAAAAATGATAGACCAATTTTGCTGGGGAACATAGATGCAAAGGTTCTCAATAAAATACTTGCAAATTGACTTCAACAACACATTAAAATGATTGTATACCATGATCAAGTTGGTTTCATTTCAGGGATGCAAGGATGCTTCAACATACACAAATCAATAAATGTAATACAGCAGATAAGTAGACTCTGGAACAGAGATCACTTGATCATCTCCATAGATGCAGAAAAGGGGATGAGAGTATATCTCAGTGGCAGAGTGCTTGCCTAGCATGTACATGATCCTGGATTTGATTCCCAGAACTTCCCCACTCCAAAGATGCATAAAAGGCCTTTGACAAGGTTCAACATCCCTTCATGATAAAAGTCCTAAAGAAACTCGGAATAGAAGGAACAGACCTCTGCATAATGAAGGCTATATGCAAGAAAACTATGTTGTTGTTGTTAGGTGCCATCAAGTTGAGTCTTACTCATGGTGACCCTTTGTACAACAGAATGAAATACTCCCCAATTCTATGCCATGCACAAGATCTTTTTTATTTTTAAGCCCATTGTTGTACCCACTGTGTAAATCCATCTAGTTGAGGGTCTTCCCTTTTTTCATTGACCTGCCACCCTCTGAAACATGATGTCCTCCAGGGATTGGTACCTCCTGACATGTCCAAAATGTGTCAGATGCAGCCTAGCCATCCTAGATTCTAAGGAGCACTCTGATTGCACTTTTTCTAGGACAAATCTGTTGGTTCTTTTAGCAGACCATGGTATATTCAATATTCATCCCCAGTATCCAACATCATAATAAATGGAGAAAAAATGAAAGCATATCCACTAAAATCAGGAAGGAGACAAACATTTCTTCTTTCCACTCTTATTTTATATAGTGATTGAATTTTTATCCAGAGAAATAAGGCAAGAGAAAGAAATAAAAGGGATCCAAATGTGAAATGAAGAAGTCAAATTGTTCCTATTTGCAGTTGATATGATCCTATACTTAAAGGACCCTAAAGATTCAACCAGAAAACTATTAGAGCTGATAAATATTTTCAACAAAGTAGCAGGATATAAAATCAACATACAAAAATAAGTAGCTTTTTATATACCAAATAACAAACAGACTGAGAAGGAAATGAGGAAAATAATTCCATTCATAGTAGTTTTCAAAAGAATAAAATACACGGAATAAACCTAACAAAGGTAGTGAAAGATCTCTACAATGAAAACTTCAAAACATTGAAGAAAGTAATTGAAGACACAAGATGATGAAAAGACCTCCCATGCTCATGGATTGGCAGAATTAAGTTTGTGAACATGGCTATATTACCAAAACCGATCTACAGCTTCAATGCAAACCCCATCAAAATTCCAATGACATTCTTCACAGAAATAGAAAATCAATCCTAAAATTCATATGGAAGCACAAAAGACTCTGAATCATCAAAGTAATCCTGAGCATAAAGACTAATGTAGGAGGCATGATAATACCTAGTTTCAGATTATACTACAGAGCCATAGTAACAAATACAGCTTGATACTGGCATAAAAGCAGAAACACAGACCAATGGAATAGAAAAGATGACCCAGAAATAAACCCGTGTAGCTACAGTCATTTGATGTTTGAAAAAGGTATCAAAAACAAATAGTAGAAAAGACAGCCCCTTGAACAAATGGTACTGGGAAAATTGGATATTTACATGTAGAAAAATGAAACTAGATCCCTATCTCTCACCTTGTTTAAAAATCAGCTCAAATGGATCAAAGACTTTAATGAAAGACCTGAAACTTTGAAACTGTAAGAGGAAGACACTTCAAAATATAAACACAGGTAAGAACTTTCTGAAAAGTACTCCAATAGCTGAAAAAAAATAACAAAAATTGACAAATGGTGTTGCATTAAACTAAAAAGCATCTTCACAGCCAAGGAGACAATTAACAGAGTGAAGAGACAGCTTACAAAATGGGAGAAAAATCTTTGCCAGCTATACATCAGAAAGGGGATTAATGTCTAGATTATATTTTTAAAATTCAAAAAAATTAAACACCAAAAGATGAGCAAATGAATTGAACAGACAAGTAACCAATAAACATATGAAAAAGATGTTCAACATGATTAGCCATCACAGAAATGCAAATTAAAACTACATTGGGATTCTATCTCGCCTCAGTCAGATTGGCTATAATTCAAAAAACAACAACAAATGCTGGCAAGTATTTGGGGAGAAAGGAAACCTCATATACTGCTGGTGGAGCCAGTATGGAAATCAGTATGGAATTTTCTTAAAAGCCTAAAAATAGAAGTACCATCTGATTCAGCCATACCACTCCTGGGTATATACCCAAAGGAATCTAAGTTAAGGTACTATAGAGATACCTGCTCATCCATGTTTGTTGCAGCACTATTCACAATAGCCTAGATACGGAACCAACCTTAGATGCCTATCAATAGATGAATGGATAAAGAAAATGTGTATGTATGTGTGTGTGTGTGTGTGTGTGTGTGTATACACACACACACACACACACAGTGGAGTTTTACTCAGCTATAAAGAAGAGCAAAATTATGGAATTTGCAAGAAAATGTTGGAAGTAGAAATTATCATTTTAAGTGAAATAATCCAGATCCAGAAAGACAAATACCATGTTTTCTCTCATACATGGACACTAGATTTTAATATAGCAAATATTTGTGTGTGTGTGTGTGTGTGTGTGTGTGTGATTAAAGTAGAAGGGGTAATATTTATGGAGATTAAGGAGACTAAAGATGGGGTAGGCAGCAATAAGAAAGGGTAATGGGATGGAGTTCCAGGAAGATGGTGGATTAGAAGCAGCCTCCGTGTAACTTTCTGAATTAAAATGCCAGAACAATAAAGAAGAAACTCTAATGCCAGGGGAGAAACACAGAATCTGCATCAGAAAACACATTAAGGTTAGCACAACTAAACCTACACAGAACAACAAAGACTATACAGCAGAAATTAAGACAACTCCCCTGCGCACTATCCTGGGACTCGGCAGAATTCTGCCTCTCCCTCAAGAGAAGCATCCTGCTCCACTAATATCGGAAAGAGTAGAACTCAGAGAGCAAAGGAACAAATTTCCAGACACCAGTAAACACTTGGGAAGATCTCCTAGCAGTTCTGTGTTGATGGTGTGTACAGACTACAAAGACTATGGTAGCTGGTGCACTTGGACTATAAAGAATACAGTAGCTGGCAAATGGTGCAGACTATGTGCCAAAAAGGTTTGGGTAACTGGGGCAGGCAGACTACAAAGAAAATGGCAACTGGCACATCAGCTGTGTGGAAGGAAAGACAGAGAAGCCAGACAGAATCTGCTGAAACAATTCAGAGAAAACATGTGGCAGACTGCTACTACTGCACAATTGGCAAATAAGCAGCACATTGGCAGGGCCTGCTGTGGGAGTGTTAGTGGTGGTACAGAACACTGACGTACAGATCCTGGAAACTCCGGACCTCCCAAAGCACCACTCACACCACAGGAACAACCTCTTGCCTGTACAACATGCAGTTAAGAAGCCAAGAGAACAGACTCTAAAACTAAACAGAACATTCAAAACCCTAAGCCCTCCGCCATTCCATAGGGCATATGAGAATGGGCAGAATCTGAAAACATGAAGTTCAGCCCACCAGTACAGAGCTCAGTGCCCTGTTGGCTGCTCCCAACCACCAGAGAGTTCCTCAAATTTACTACCCCTCCACTTGACATACCTCAATACTAGAGGAACCACAAAGAAGTCATAACAATTTTTTTGTTGGTTTTTGTTTTGGGGGTTTTGTTTTTAGGGTTTTTGTTGTTGTTTGGTTTGAGTTTTTGTTTGGTTTTTGTTTTTTCTTTGCTTTTTTTGTTTTTTTATTTTTTTGGGGGGACATCCATTTTTGTTCTTTTTTCTTTGATTTTTTTCCACTTTTCCCTTTATCATATACTTGCTGTCTCATAACTAAACTTTTAGTACTAGACAATTTCAAGCTTATTTGTTAAAATACTTAAATGATAGTATTTTTACATTGGCTGTTATATTTATATTCTGTTATACATGGGGTCAGACTCAACTAGATGGCACCTAACAACAACAAATCTGTATGTAATTCTTTTTTGTTTTAACATGAGGAAAACAAATCTATATTATCACCTGCTTCTCCCTTATCTGTTTCTCAACATACTCCTTTATACCTACTCTTTTCCTTTTCTACAACTCAGTACAATTTTTTCCTCTCACCCCTGACTTCTCATATATCAATTATATCTACCTTTACTATAATTAAGTTTCAACCTTATAATTAAGTTTCAACCACTCTACATTATCCATATCATCTCCTTCCCTAAGGTAATTGGTTAAGCAAGAACTGGCCTCAACTGAACTCAATTATGTTTATTAATCTGGTTTTAGTTGGAATTGTTGCTGTAATAGCAGTTTACATTGGCTTCTTAAAGTGATACTGGGGATCTAGCTCTTAAGAGAAGACTATACCCTAAGAAGCCCCCCAATTAGAATGAGAAAGACAATCATCCCATCCCAACAGATGAGAAAATTTCAAAACAGAAATTCAAGAAATATGAAAAAGCAAGATGACATGTTTCCTTCAAAACTGAAGCCAAAGTTGCTGAAACACTGGATATGCCAAGGAATTCAAAAGCTACTTATAAAAATGATAAATGACTTTAAAGAAAACACAAACAAACAAATGAAGTGAGGAAGTCAATTGAGGTAATAGATAGAAAAGTAACCAAAATGGAAGAAAACTTCACCAAAGAAATTGAGATTTTGAAAAACAAACAAACAGAAATGCTGGAAATAATAAGCAAAAAAAAAAAAAAAAAAAAAAAAAAAAAAAAAAAAAAAAAAAAAAAAAAAAAAAAAAAAAAAAAAAAAAAAAAAAAAAAAAAAAAAAAAAAGGAAAGTAACTTCAGCAGACTAGACCAAGCAGAAAGAAGAAGGAATTTCAGGGGTGGAAGACAAGGTTGAAGAACTATTTCACTTAGATACCAACACAGAAAAAAATAAAAGAATAAAAACACAAAGTCCAAGAAGTCTGGGATATGATGAAGAGATCAAACCTAAGAACTTGTAGGGTAGAAAAAGGAGATAAGTCTAAGACTAGAGATTTAGAAAACCTATTCAATGAAATTGTAGCAGAAAATTCCCCAAATGTAGGGGAAGAAATGGACAGCCAAACACAAGCAGCATTTAGAGCCCCAAACAGACATGACCAGAAAGGATACTGTCCTTAACACATTGTAGTTAAAATGCTAAACTGGAAAATAAAGCAAAACACAAAAACAATTTTAAAAGCTATAAGAGAAAAATGCCAACTTATGTACAAAAACAAACCCATCAGAATAACATTAGATGTGAGGCCGGGCGTGGTGGCACACGCCTGTAATCCCAGCGGCTCGGGAGGCGGAAGCAGGAGGATCGCAAGTTTGAGACCAGAGGCAGTCTGCGTAACTAGCGAGACCCTGTCTCAAAAAAGTAAAAAAAATAAAAATGGGCTGAGGTGCAGCTCAGTGGTCCGGCACTTGCAGAGCATGCAGGCGCGAGGCCCTGGGTTCAACCCCCAGTACCGCAAAAAAAAGAAAAAAAAAAAAAGAATAACATTAGATGTCTTATCAGCAACTCTAAAAACCAGGAAAGCATGGAATGGCATATTTCAAGCCCTGAAAGTTAATAACTTCTAACCATGATTACTATATTCAGCAAAACTATTGTTTATTTATTTATTTATTGTGATGCTGGGGAGTTGAACCTGGGGCCCCACATATGCTTTTTGCAAGCACACAACCACTAAGCCATACTCTAGCCCATTTTTTACTTTGTTTTTGGAGATAGGGTCTCGCTAAGTTATGCAAACTGACTCTGGCTTCAAACTTGCAATCATCCTTTCTCTTCCTGAGTTTTTAGTATTAAAGATGTGCACCACCATGCTTAGCTCAGCAAAGTTTTCCTTTAAAAATGATGAACAAATAAAGATATTCAAAGAAAAGCCCAAATTTAATAAATATGTGCCCACTAAGCGCAAAAGATGCTTAAAGGAATCCTACACACAGAGAAGGAAGAAATACAGACACAAACACGAGAACCAAGAGAAGAATATATCCTATGAGAAGAATACATGAACAAATCAGAACTATGATTGAAGCAAGTACATCCAAAGTAGTAACCCAACAAATCTCTAACATGACCAGGGGAGAAGAAAAAGAGCAATCACCAATCAAACCAACCATGAAAACAACCGAGAAAATCACACAAAATACTAAATTCACCTCAATAATAACCCCAAATGTAAACTATCTTAGTGTTCCACTTAAAAGACTCACAGTAGTCAACTGGATTACAAAACAAGATCTATATGTATGTATATTGTCTTCAGGAGACACATCACGCTGAAAGGAGTACTCACCACCTGGAACTTTTTGTAAAATAGACTACATTTTTCACAAAAATCCTAACAAGTACAAGAAAATAGAAATCATTTTTTGTATCCTATCAGATCACAATGAAATAAAACTAGAAAAACAATAGCAAGAGAAACTACAAAAACATTACAAATACATGAAGATTAAACAACACGCTTTTGAATGATCAGTGGGTCATTGAAAGAACCAGGGAAAACAATTGAAAAATTCCTAGGATCAAAGGAAAATGAAGACACAACTTGCCAGAACCTTTAAGATATAGTGAAGGTAGTTCTACAAGGGAAATACATAGCTATAAATCTTTATATCAAAAACTTCAGAGAAATCCCAAATAAATAACTTAATGATATACCTTAAAGTGTTAGAAAGGCAACAAGTCAAACCCAAAAGCAGTAGAAAGAAATAGTGAAGATTAGGGTAGAAACCAATGGAAAGGAAACTACAAAAACAATAAAATGAATCATTGAAATGAAAAGTTGGTTCTTTGAAAAGATAAACAAGATCAACAAACCCTTAGCCAAACTAACAAAAAGAAAGAGAAAATCGAAATTGATAAAATTGGAGATGAAAAGGGGGTAATTGCAAAAGACACAACTGAAATACAATTAACACCAGAGATTACATCAAGAACTTGTACTGCCTCAAAAAGGAAAATACAGATAAAATTGACAAATTACTTAACACATATGATGTACCAAAATTAAATTGAGAGGATATAAATAATTTAGACCTATAACAAGCAAGGGTTGGGGTTTAGCTTAGTTGGTAGAGTGCCACTCTGCACTTTCTGAGGACCCAGGTTTATTCCCCAGCGCCACAAACATGAGAGAAGGATGTGGCAGTCCACTCTTGAAACAATGCTGAAATAATCAGCCACTGAAAACCCAATGAGGGTCATTATGAGTCAGACCTGACTCAACAGCACCTAACAACAACAATAACAACAACAACAACAATATGACAAGCAAAGATATTGAGGCAATGGTAAAGAATCTCCCTACAACAACAACAGGTCCTGATGGTTTCACAGCCAAATTATACAAAGCCTTTAAAAAAGAATGAAAACCCAAACTATTCCATGAAATAGAAAAAGAATAAATACTCCCAATTTCATTCTATGAAACCAGTATCACCCTGCTACCAAAACCAGATAAATGCTTTCACTTAAGATGGCTAAATGAATGCAGCCTCTGTGTGACTGGCAAAAATAAAAGACAGGATTGAGATGCTATGGACTCTGTTCTCAGCAGAGGAGTCCAGGAGAGGCACAGAAACCACAGAAGAATGAGTTGTTCACCCACAGCAAGCAAGAAGTGGAGAGATCACCTAGCATGAAGAGGCCAGTGGAATTGGCTGCAGCCTCGTGTCACATCAGAGGAAGAATTCCCAAATCCAGGAGAGATGGTAATAGTATGGGTATGAGCAGGCTCCAGAGCCAAAAGAGAATGGAGACTCCTTGGCAGATCATGTTCACTGACCAGTGTGCCTACAGAGGTGTTGGGATGCTGTCCCTGTGCTTAAGGAGCTGCACCATAAAGGAGTAAGTGCCAGTGGTCCAGGCAGACCACAAGGAGTAGTGGTTTCTGAATGCCAGCAGTGAATACATAATGGTAAGTGCATTCTGGTGAGCTGGAGAGCTGCTGCAGGGCTCCTGGAGTGTGTCTGGTCCTGCACCCAGGTCCAAGGTGGGGAAAACAGTGGTAAGGACTGTCCACTGAGGTCAGATACAGCACCTTTGACCTCCACCAGAGTGGTAGACAGCACACCACCTGGTCACAACTGGTGCCAGCTGCTGGGACATGGGTAACATGCAATCTCTGTACCACTGGGGAAGCTGTGGGCAGGAAAGCTGATGAGATGTACTTGTTCTTTGTGAATTGGACTTTCCCTGCCCCTACAGGGAAGGTGAAGGCGGAGATGGATGGGACATGCTCACTTTCTGTGAATTGGACTTTCCCAGTGCCTGCGGCCGTGCAGGAAGTCCCAGGAAAGCAGACAAGGGTGTATAGGAGCTAGGCAAGTTGAAGGCCCCACCTGTTGTTTGTATAACTGATCTCAGCAGTGGCATTCTCGGCTATTATGAGCTTCATCAGAAGGTAGCCCGTGGGTAGATGCGACTTCCTGGGAAGGCCCTGACTGAAAGACTCCTAGATTCTTAGAAGAGACTTCTGTAAATAGGGCAGCATGCTGTTTTTTTTCCCCTTCTTATCCTTTTATCATTTTTTTTGTTTGCTTTGTTTTGAATTTTGTTTTTGTTTTTGTTTTTGTTTTGTTGTTGTTTTCTTTCTTTCCCTATCTTCACTTATAAAATCCTCAACCATTTCTACTTTTAGCTCACCCTTAGTGATTTCATGGCAATGCTTTCAGTATTTTCCAAATATATTGACTAAAAAAAGGGAGTAGAGGAAAAGACAAAAGAGAACCTGTATGCTTATATTGGTTTTATCTCTTTTAATTTGTGTATAACCTTAAATGCCTGCAGTCGTAGCCCTGTGGCATCCGATCCCATCAGATCTCGGAAGCTAAGCAGGGTTGGGCCTGGTTAGTACCTGGATGGGAGACCGTCTGAGAACACCAGATACTGTAGGCTTGGGAGAAGGACCTGGCAACCCCCTCCCAATCAATCTGCCATTGAAAACCCTATGAACAGCAGAGAAGCACTGACAATAGTGTTTCACCTGTTGTAAGTAGGGTCGCTATGAGTCGGATACTGACTCAACAGCACCTAACAACAACAACAACAACATAACCTTAAATACATTTTATAGAGAATATAAGCAGATTTATTTTTGCTTGCTCTGTTTTTTCCCACTATCCAACATTCCTCCATTCCTCCTTTTATTTACTCCTATCTAACCCAGTTCTTTCTCCTCTTTCTCCACCTCTCCCCCTGACTTCCATTCTTCTTCTTCAATATTTCTTACTACAACATCTAACCCTAAAACCAAATCATCACTATCCCTACCAACTCTTTTCCATAGGCAATTTCATAAGTAATACCTGGCCCCAAATTAGATTAAATGTGATTTTGACTGGAGTTATTACTACTGTCATCAGATTGCTTTGTCATCTCTGAGTGATACTAGAGATCAAGACCTCAGAAGAAGGCTTTCTCACCAAGAATACCCCCAAATAAATAAAAGATAACTATACTAAGAAATGCCCCAAACCAAACGTGGAACCATAATAAATATGAAAAAAAAACTAAGATGAAGAAAATCCCCGTGATGACTGTATTTCTCCAATAACTGAAATCAAAGATACCAAAATACTTGAAATCTCAACAGTTTAAAAATCTAGTTATGAAAATGATAAATGACCTCAAAGAAACCACAACTAGACAATTGAATGCAATTGAAATACTTGACTAAAAGCAATCTACAGATTCAATGAAATCCCCCTCAAAATTCCAATGACGTATTTCACAGTAGATAAAATAATCCTGAAATTTATATGGAAGCACAAAAGACCTCAAATAGCCAAAGCAGTCCTGAGAAGTAAAAGTAATATGGGAGGCATCACAATATCTGGAATAAAATTATATTACAGAGCCATAATAAGAGAAACATATTGAAACTTACACACAGAGATATGAAGATCAATGGAACAGAATGGTGGACCCATAAATAAACTCCATACAACTACAGTCACCTGATTTTTGACAATGGAGCCAAAAACATACATTGGAAAAAGGACAGCCTCTTCAATAAACAATGCTGGGAAAACTGGATATTCACATGTGGAAGAATGAAAGTAAACACCTGTCTTTTACCCTGTTCAAGAATCAATTCAAAATGGATCAAAGGTCTTAATGTAAAACCAAAAACTCTGAAACTACTGGAAGAAACCTAGGGAAAACTCCTCAACACATAGGGATAGGCACATACTTTCTTAAAAGAACTCCAGTAGCCCAGGAAATACTAGCAAGAATTGACAGATGGGATACACATAATTAAAAGGTTTCTTTACAGCAAAGGAAATAATCAATAGAATAAAGAGTGAGCCCACAGAATGGGAGAGAAATTCTTGCCAACTATGTATCTGATAGAGGATTAGGATACATAAAGAACTCAAAATATTAAACACCAAGAAACAATCCAATCAGTAAGTGGCCAATTAAACTAAATAGACTGTTCTCAAAAGAAGAAACAAAAATGGCCAATAAACACATGGAAAAATGTTTAACACCCTTAGCCATCAAGGAAATGCAAATCAAAACTACATTGAAATTTCATCTCACCCCAGTTAGAATGGCTAGCACCAGCAAAACAAACAACAGTGCTCACAAAGATGTGGAAAAGAACCCTTATATATTGCTGGTGGGACTGTCAACTGGGACAGCCTTTATGGAAATAAGTATGGAGACTCCTCAGAAAATTATAAGAATTACCATATGATCCAGCTATACCACTCTTGGGCATATAGTCAAAGGAATTCAAGTCATCACACCATAGGGACACTTGCCATGTTCATTGAAGCACTGTTCACAATTGCAAAGATAGGGAATCAGCCCAGATGTTCATCAATAGGATGAATGGATTTAAAAATGTAGTATATGTACACAGAGGAATACTATTCAGCCATAAAGAATCAAATTGTGTCATTCGCAAGAAGATGGGTGGAACGGCGATCATCATTTTAAGTGAAACAAGCCAGACTCAGAAAGACAAATATTGCATTTTTTCATTTATATGTGGAAGCTAGACCTATCCTAAAATGAAAAATA
>VMDO01014725.1:0-39453 GCA_007922755.1 Pedetes capensis | reverse complement strand
TCTCAGAAGCTAAGCAGGGTTGGACCTGGTTAGGGACCTGCTAGTACTTGGATGGAGACTGTCTGGGAATACCAGGTGCTGCAGGTTTGAGAGAAGGGCCCAGCAACCCACTCCCAAAAATCAATCAGCCATTGAAAACTCTGTGAATAGCAGAGAAGCACAACAATAGTATTTTGTCTCTTTTACTTAGGGTTGCTATGAGTCAGACACCAACTCAACAACATCTAACAACAACAACAACAACATATTTGTATGCAAGACTGAAAAGTACAAGGGGATATGTCTAGGGGGAGGAAATTAGTGGGGAAGTAGGAGCAACATGTGGGTAATGAGGGGGAAAACATGCAAAATACATGATTCAACTGTATGATAATTTCAAAGTGAAACTCATTACACTGTATGCCAATTAAATAAGAATTAAAAAGAAAACATGAGAAAGGTAATAGAGGGAAGAAAGATAAATATTATGTTTTCTCCCATATACAGAACCTAGATTTAAACCTACATATGTATATTACACATACAGACATGCAAGCAGAAGGGGGACTGTGTTGAGGAAGGGGATCAGCAGGAGAGGGGACTTAAGAAGGTAATGGGGGAGCGAACATATACAATATACAATGATATGAATGTATGGAAATATGGTGAAACCTATTAATGTACACTAAATATAATAATAAAAATAGGCTCATATTTCAATTTATTTTTTCAGAAAACTCAGTTTGAAAGAAGCAGCTAATGAAAGTATCAGTAGAAGGGATGTAAAAGATGCATAATGGAAAAAGCCATTGCTGTATTACTCTGTACCCCATTACCATTTACTAATAAAGGGGAAAAAAGAAAAAGAAGCATCTAAAAGATGAGAAAGTCTAGATCAAGTTCTCTCAAGTTCTGTGTTATTGATATTTTAAGGCCAGATAGTTCTTTGTTATGGAACACTGTCCTGTGCATGCAGGAGGTTTCACAGAATCTCAGGCTCCTTCCTACTAGATGCCAGTAACTTCCTTCCCCTCAAGTTGTAATAATCAAAAATGTCTTCAGACATTGTCAGGTGTCTCCTGGGTGACAATTATCCCCAGTTAAGAGCCTCTAGTTTAGCAGAATGACAGTGTTATAGGTAAAAGCATGGTCTTTGCAGAATTATATATGAATCAAGACTTTTATGTTTGCCAGTTATGTGACTTTGGGCAAGTCTCTTCATCTTTCTGAACTTTACTTTCCTCATGTGTAAAAAGGGGACAATGAGGCCAGGTTTGAGGTTGTTGTAAGGAGTGAGATCATGAATATAAAATATTCAACACTTATTGGCAATGATGATTTATTGTTATTATTAACTATTATTAACTTATAAAGATTATAAGTTCCTAGGAAGTAGTAAATGAAGAAGGGATCTTTTCTAAGACTAGACTCAATCCATTTTTTAATTGCCTGTACTACCATTTGGGAGGTCAGTTTTTCTCATTTGCTGGAAGGCCCCATCAATGAAGAACCATCAGATATAACATCTTAACCTTTAACTGGTATTGTGCTTCTGGGGTTATATATGACCCCATGATACATGTATCCATGCTTAGGTAAGTGCTTCAATGTTCCATGTCTGACATTTGCTCTGGGAATCTATTTTGACATTTCAATACCAGTTAAGGGTTAAATCTTTCTCCCAATGACTCCATAGGCAAATCTGGAAGGACAAGATACTGAGGTCTAGACTATTTTGAATCTGCATACTTTGGGATAAGGGCCTCTAGGATTTCTATCTATGTATATGCACAATCAAGCTCCAATCCACCTCTTCCCCAGAAGTCAAGTTTCTTAAGTATCAAGGATATGTGAAGAGTCTTACCGTAGAATTACACCACAGACACCGGAAATCTTGTAGTGTTTGATAACTGCCACAGCTCTCGTGACAAACGGCACACAGAGAGCTGACAGGAATGTTTCCTTCTACCCACTGATGGGGCATTGTTTGCTGAGGAGGAAAAAATGATAAGAGGTAGAAGTTAGTGGCATAAGGAAGGAAGGGCCTCTTGGAATAATTGTACTACTCATTGAAATTATTAGGTAAAAGCCCCAAATTATTCATGGGTGGTACTTACTATTTCACCTGCAGGCAGGAGGAGATCATCAGTAATGGACAAGGTATTCCACTTACAATCTTTGCTTGCTCTCAAAGCACATAATCTGTGAGATTTAACTTTGCATACTGTGAGAAGAGGAAGAAAAAAGATGGATATTAATTCGGTGACAATGAAGATTCTAATTCCTTTCTCTAAGCTACCCTGAAAATTAGAATCCAGATGCATTCTAAATAGTTCTGACCCACTTCCAAAGGCCAATTTCCAATATGAACAAGTTCTTTTTGATTCTTACCAGCTAAACTTTTTACTTTCCAATTTGAATGGAAATTAATAGTAAGAATGAGGTGATTTCTGTCTTTTCAACTCTTCTGATCATATAGTTCCATCCTCTCATACCCAATCCTCTATTCTTATTCACCAGAACCCTGTTCATGCTAGTTCCTCCCAGGGTTAACTTCACACCATAGTCAGTGACCTAGAGTAAGTCAATGATACTAAAGCCACACAAGTTCCTTCACCCCTATCTCGACCCACTGAGCTCCACTTTCTAAACAATCAGAAAGTTACCTTCACAGATAATGGCATCTCTAGACAAGGCAGGAATACTCTCTCGACAAACATTGCAGTGCTGAGTCCGGGAACTATGGCTGGAATACCAATAGTGCATTCCAACAAGGAAAGGGTTGTTCTCTGCTGCAGGTATCTAAAGTAAATCAAAGAGAAGAGCAAATTGAGAGTTAACCACAGAAATTGATTGGGGAGTCCAGAAAATATGCTTCTAGGGCTAAAATAGTCTGCTATGTAGGTGTTAGCACATGAGAAGGGGAAGACTGAAAGTTGGAGCTAATACCTATTGTGTTGCTTTGTTTTACTAGTGGGTTTAGAAAGGAAAAAATACAGGGTAAGATCCTGAAATAGGAGTGAAGGCAGGCACAATTATCTTTATGCAGCTTGGTCAACCACTTTATTGCTTTAGTTCAAGTAAAATTTGTTCTGTAATGTTGGCCTTGGTTCTCTTCAAGTAGAAAGCAAAATGGGATGGTGAGTTGGAAATTCAGTGATATCTCAATACTCTTGCCATGGAAGAAAGGGAAGATGCAGGGCTCTGACTTTGGGCTATGGAATATTTGTCAGGCTTTGACTACCTCCTGGAGATATACATTCCCCTTCCTGGTCCCACTGCTTCCAGGTGACCAGGGCATTGCATTACCTAGGCAACAGTTAAAGGAGTTTTAATGCCTTTTCTCAGGAGCTTCTTGTTCAAGTATTCTTTACTAAATACCACACTCTGTACACACCAGTTTCTTTCATTTAATAATTCATTAAACAAATATTTACAGAGTAACTACTATATCATCGGCACTTTTCAAGGCATTCCAGCTATACTGATGAACAACGCAAAGTCCTCATCCTCAAAGAGTGACATTTTGTTTGTTGTTGTTGTTAGGTGCTGTTGAGTCGGTATCTGACTCATAGCGACCCTCTGTACAACAGGGCAAACACTATTGTCAGTGCTTCTCTGCCAACCCTGCTTAGCATCCGAGATCTGACGGGATCGGATGCCATGGGGCTACAGCTGCAGGCACATTTTGTTTAGTGTCCTCTTTTTTGGTAATGAATTTGACATTGTTTTAACCTGCCTGTGAGTGCTGACTTTGTATATCACAGCCTGATTGTCATGACTTTGGAGGAAGGTATAGGATATACCAGCGATAGTTTTGAGGTTGAACAGAGAAGGAAGGAGTGGGAAGTGAAAAGCCCAGAGTATGTTCTGGGTTTAACTTCAGGATTTTTTAATCTTTTCTGTATTTCCTATGATTTTCTAATTTTCTCCTTCTCTGGATTCCCTTAGAGTGTATACGGGCATACCACAGCTTTTTATTCTTGACATTATAATAGGCTGGGTATGTAAAAGCATGAAAAGACTTTTAAAAGAACTACATATTCTTCCTGTTGTCAGCTGATAGTGGTCCATTAGAGAGACAGGTTCTGCCACATTCAGAGCTCAGACTTGATCAATTTATAAGAATTAGCCATCCAATATATAGCCTGAATATAGCACTCTCTGATCCTTCTCCCTTCCCCTGGCATGCTGGGTATGTGCTAAGCCACTGCTGGATTGACCTGGAAGCTTCTGAAAAGAAAAGCTATTCTGATGAGCTAAAGGCCTATCAAATAATGGTCTGGAATTTCTTTGTGATAGGAATAATTCGTTGTACATTGAGACCCTAGGAAAGCTCTAGGAAGATCAGAATATAAGGTAGACAGTACTGATGTAATCTTGCCATTGGCACTCTGGGCAACCAGCCCATTTATACTCCCAAAGCCACTAGATTATAACTCTGCAAACATCTTTCTTCCTTCCAATCTCTTCCTTTCCTTCACCACATAGCGTGGTGTTAAGTATTCCCTATGTAGAGGCAACTGTGGGTCAGACATTACCTATGGAGGGAGCACCTGGCTACTCCCAAACCTAGCAAGTGATCCAACTAGGTTATGATGCTCATGTTAAATCTTCCCCAGACTAGGAAACAACTTCAGGTCAGCAATTACATGTAAAGGGAACATCTGGCCCTGTCCAATCCCAGCTGCAGAGTGATAACTCCACCATGACTCAGTGCTTAGCTTAAGTCTGTTCTAGGTCTGGAGGCAAGCCCTAGCCCACATATATCTGGAGACCAGCCTCTGCTCCTGCCCACCCTGGTGGGAGATTGATCAGGAACTACAGAGACCTCACCTAGACCATCACATGGCCCTGCCCAACTACAGAATCCAGCAACAGTGCTCCCCAGCCAGGGAAGACAACCTGCAACCCTACCCAATCAGAGATGATTGCAGAGCCAAACCAGCAGCCCCAGCTAATGGCAGAGTTCTGCCAGTAGACTTGCTGGACCATGGAATATAATCAATTAAAGCACTCAGCCTCAACACAGGAAGCAACCCAACCCAAGTAGAGAACTCAACATCAAGGTCTGCTTGTCCAGGGTTGCTAGTAGCTGGCCCATCTGGAATCCTAGGATAGAACAAATAGTAAAGGCCTATCACCACCAAGGAATATCTGCAAAAGCCATAAGAGGTGGCCAAATGAGAGGCCATGTAAGGATACAAGTATTATGAAAAATCAGGGAAATGCAACAGCACCAAAAGGACCACATAAATCCTCAGTAATAGACTCAGAAGAAATAAGAGACCTATAAAATAATAGATAATACAGAATAATATGTTTAGAGAAGTTCATGGAGCTACAAGAAAATGCAGATAGAAAATTTGAAAATAATTCATAAAAGAAGAAGCTTGACAATGAAAGAGAAACAATTAAAAACAAATAGACTTCCTAGAGCTAAAGAATACAATGATTGAAAATTTCAGTAGAAAGCTTCAACAGCAGATTTGATCAAGAAGATAAAAGTATGAATAAGCTTGAAGACAGGGCCTTTGAAGTTATCCAAATAGAGGCACAAAAAGAAAAAATGAAAAAGAAAGGAAGAAGACCTATGAGAATTACATGACACCATCAAGTGAACTAACTTTTGCATAAGTGAAGGAAAAAAGAGAGAGGACTAGAAAATAAAATTAAGAACTAATGGCTGAACAATCTCCCAAATCTGAGGAAAGATGGCAATATTCAGGGATAGGAATCTCAGTGGTCCCCAATCAAATTCAACCCTAAAGGAAGTTCACAAAGACACATAAACTTATCAAAAGTGAGGAATAATGAAAAGATAGTGAAAGGAGCAAGAGATAAGAAACATATATAGTACAATGAAACTCCAATATAGCTTTCATTGGATTTCTTAGCAGAATTCCTACAGGCCAGGAGAGAAGGATGGTGTTATGGTTTGGATATGAAGTGTCTCCTCCAAAAGTTCATGTGTTGAGGGCTTGGTCTCCAGTTAAGGGTACTCTTGAGAGATGACTGCATCATGAGGGTGTTAACTTCATCAATAGTTAACCTATTGATAAGCTCATAGCTGAATGGGCTATTAAGATGTGGGGTCTGCCTGGAGTAAGTATGTCACCAGTAGCATGCCTTTGAAGGCATATCTTGTCCCTGGCCTCTTCCTGTCTCTCTCTTTCTCTGCTTCCTGGCTGCCATGAGATGAGCAGTTCTCCTCTACCATGCTCTTCTCCTATGATGTTACTACCTTGCCACAGGCATAAAAGCAATGGAGCCAGTCAGTTGATACTGAAACTTCTGAAACCATTAGCCAAATAAATCCTTCCTCCTTTAAGTTCTTTTCTCAGGTATTTTGTCACAGTGATGAAACAGTGACTGACACCATGCTAACAAAGTGCTAAAGAAAAAAATCACCAGCCAAGAATACTTTACCCAGCAAAGCTGTCCAACAGAAATGAGATATAAATAAATATTTCCCCAGACAAACAAAAGCTAAGGGAGTCCATTACCACCAGGTCTGCTTGATAGAAATTGCTAAAAGTTATTTAAGTTGCAATAGAGATTGCTAAAAATGAAAGCATATGAAAATACAAAATATAATGGTACTAGTAATACATAATTCTCTTACCCTGTAAGGGTGGAGGATAAAGCAATTTTATCCCTACCAGGAGAATTAAAAGACCAAACTATTAAAAAGAACTATAGCAACAACAAATTGTTAAGTGATACAAATTACAAAAACAAATATAAAATTTCATATCAAAATCATAAAAGTTAGGGGCAAAGGGAGTAAAACTGTAGAGCTTCATATGCAATTAAAGACAATTTATTGTTGGTTTAAAGAAGCCTATTTTAAGGACATTTTATGTAAGTCTCATGATAACCACAAAACAAAAACCTATGCTGTTGTTGTTGTTGTTAGGTGCCTTTAAGTCGGTATCCGACTGATAGCGACCCTCTGTTCGTAGGGTTTTCAATGGCAGATTGATTTTTGGGAGGGGGTTGCCAGGTCCTTCTCCCAAGCCTACAGCTTCTGGTGTTCCCAGGCGGTCTCCCATCCAAGTACTAACCAGGCCCGACCCTGCTTAGCTTCCGAGATCTAACAGGATCGGATGCCACAGGGCTATGGCTGCAGACAAAAACCTATAGGAGTTGCATAAAATATTAAAAGGAAGAATTCAGACCATACAATCATAGAAAACCATCAAACCACAAAGGAAGACAAGAGTGTTGGGGAGAAATAAAGAACCTACAACAGATTCAGAAAACAAACTATAGAATTAGAATAGCAAGTTCTTACCTATTAATAATTACCTTGACTGTAAATGATTAAATTTTCCAATAAAAGATAGAGTAGCAGAATGCATGGAAAACCAAGATCCAGCCATATGTTGCCTACAAGAGGCTTATTTTACTAGTAAAGTCATGCAGAATGAAAATCAATGGATGGAAAAAGATATTCCATGCAAATAGAAACCAGAAAAGAGTAGCAGGTAGCTATACATTAGATAAAACAGACTTTAAGTCAAAACTATCTAAAGAGAAAAAGAAGGTCACTGCGTAATGATAAAGGGGTTAATTCACCACAAAAGTATAACAGTTGTATATATATACCCAACACTGAAGCACCTAAATACATAAAGCAATTATTAAATGATCTAGAGGAAGAGATGAACTGCAGTACTATAAAAGAGGACCTCAGAAACCCACTTTCAACAATGGACAGGTGAAATCAATAAAGAGATATTGAATTCAAATTACACTTTAGAAAATTGACCTAACAGATGTAAACAGAGTATTCCATTCTAACAACAGAATACATAGTCTTCTCAAATGCACATGAAACATTCTCTAAGATAGATTATAGGTTAGGTTACAGAAGAAATCTTAGCAATTTTAAGTATTTTTTGCATATCAAGTATTTTTTGAGAGCACAATGGCAGGAAACTACATCAAAAATAGGAGGAATTTTGGAAAATACACAAATGTGGAAAGTAAACAACATGTTCCTAAACAATCAATGAGTTACAGAAAAAAATACCTTCAGACAAACAAATGAAAATTCAACATATCAAAAGTTATGGGATGGAGCAAAATAGTTCTAAAGGGAAATTTATAGTGATAAATGTCTATATCAAAAAAAAGAAAAAGATCACAATCTAACATTACACCTCAAGGAACTAGAACAAACTAAGCCCAAAGTTAGTACAATGAAGTAAATAACAAATATCAGAGCTGAAATAAATGAAATAGAGACTATAAAAACCATTTTAAAAGTTCATGAAACAAAAAATTAGTTGTTTTGACAAGATAAACAAAATCAACAAACTATTAGGGAGACTAGGAAAAAAGAGACTATTCAAATAAGATTAGAAATTAAAGAGGATACATTACAACTTGTACCACTTGTGGTTTGGATTTGGTTTGTCCCCCAAAGGTGTATGTACTGGATACTTGGTCCTTGGGCTTGGGTTTAGCTCAGTTAGTAGAGTGCTGATCTGTACTCTCTGAGGCCCCAGGTTTGATTTCTAGCACCACTCCCAAAACAATCAGCCTCTGAACTCACTATGAGTAGACAACACCTAACAACAACTCTGAGGCGGACTTTATACTACCCCCATATATCTGTCAGTTTGCCATAATGTGGGGGGCTTGCCTATTGCTATGATACTGAAAGCTATGCAACTAGTATTAAAGACTCTAACAACCTGCATTATGCAGATGATGCAACTCTGCTTGCTGAAAGTGAAGAGGATTTGAAACATCTACTGATGAAGAACAAATAACACAGCCTTCAGGGTGAATTGTACCTCAACATGAATAAAACAAATATCTTTACAACTGGATCAGTAAGCAACTTCCTGATAGATGGAGAAGATTGAGGTTGTCCAAGATTTTGCTTTACTTGGTTTTACAATCAACACTTGTGGAGGTAGCAATCAAGAAATCAGAAGATGCATTCTATTGGGAAAACCTGTTGCAAAAGACCTCTTTAAAGTGTTGAAAATAAAGATGTCACATTGAAGATTAAGGTGCACCTGACTCATGCCATGATATTTTCAGTTGCCTCATATGGTCATGAAACCTGACATTGAACAAGGGAGACAAGAGAAGAATTGGTGCTTTTGAATTATGCTGCTGGAGATAAATATTGAATATACCACGGACTACCAAAAGAACCAACAGATCTGTCCCAAAAGAAGTGCAACCAGAGTGCTCCTTGGAAACAAGGATGGCTATACTGCATCTTTTGTATTTTGGACATGTTGTTAGAAGGGGCCCATCCCTGGAGAAGGCCATCATGATTTGGAGAGTGGCTGGTCAATGAAAAAAAGGAAAACCCTCAATTAGATGGATTGATACAGTGTCTGTAACAATGGGCTTAAACATAAATAAGATTGTGTTCCTGGCACAGAATTGGGGAGTATTTTGTTCTATTGTACATAGGATCGTTAAGAGTCAGACACAACTTGATGACACCTAACAACTTGGTCCTTGGTGTGGAGGATGTGTGAGGTGGTGGAATCTTTCAGAGGTGAGGCCTAATGGAAGATAAATAGGTCATTGAGGGTGCTTCCCTCTGAAGGGAATAATGGCTGGACTCTGGTTAGTTCCTATCAAGAGTAAGTTGTTATGAAAGAGCAAGATTGGCCACTCTCTGCTCTCTGGCTTTCCATCTCACCACATGATCTCACCATTTTGCACATATTCCTATCAGGATGCCATCCCTTATGTTGTGACACAGCAAATGAGGCCCTCACCAGAGGCCAACCTGATAGGGCCATCTGGTCTTGGACTTTCATCATCCAAAATTTTGAGCTAAGTAAACCTATTTTCTTTACAAGTTACCCAGCCTCTGGTATTTTGTTACAGAAATGGAAGACAGACTAATATACCAGTGAAACATAAAGGATAAGAAATGACTGAACAATTTATACACCAACAAATTGGATAACCTGGAAGAAATGAGTAAATTACTAGATACATACAACCTACAAGGACTAAATCATGAAGAAATAGAAAATCTGAATAGACCAATAATGTATAAGGAAATTGAATCAATAATAAAAAATCTTCTACCAAAAGAAAATCTCAGGACCAGATAGCATCACTGCTGAATTCTACCAAACATTTAAATAAGGAATAAGAGCTGAGAAGGTATCTCAGTGATAAAGTGTTTGCCTTGCATGCATGAGGCTCTGGATTCGAGACCCAGCACCATAAAAAAGTAAAGAAGAAATAATATCAAATTTTCTTAAATCCTTCTAAAACACCAAGGTAGAAGAAATAGTTCTAAACCAATTCTATAAGGCTAGCGTTATCCTTATGCCAGAGAAGAACATCACAAGAAAATAAAATTATAGGCCAATGTTGCTGATAAACAGATGTAAAAATCCTTAACAAAATATTAGCAAACCAAACTCAACTGCATATTAAGAAGATCATTCATTATAATCAAGTGGAATTCATCACTGGGATTCAAGGATGGTTAAGAACACACATCAATAAATGTGATAATCCATATTAACAAAGTGAAGGATAATATCATATACTCATCTCTTAATGGATACAGAAAAAGCATTTGACAAAACTCAACATCCTTTCTTGATTAAAAAACTCTCAACAGATAATATACAAAGGGAAAGTACCTCAGTACAATAAAGGTCATATATAACAAACCCTCAGCTAATGTAGTTCTGAAACTTATGAACACTTTTCCTCTAAGATCAAGCACAAGACAGGGTGCCCACTTCCTCACTTCTTTTAAACCTAGTACTAGAAGTCCTAGCCAGAGCAGTTAGGTAAGAGAAGGAAATAAGAGGCATTCTTATAGGAAGAAGTAAAATTATCTCTCTTTGGTGATATTGACACTAAACAGTCCCTAAAGACTCTAGCAAAAAAACTGTTAGAAATGATAAACAAATTCAGTAAAGTTGCAGGATACAAAATCAACAAAATCAAATTATAATAGCAATAAAAAAGTAAATAGGTGTAAATTTAACTAAGGAAGTAAAATACTTGTATACTGAGAACTATAAAACAATGATAAAAAACTGAAGAAAACACAAATAAATGGAAAGATATCTATCTTTGTGAACGGAAAAAAATATTGTGAAAATGGCCATAATACCCAAAGCAATATATAGATTCAGTACAATCCCTATGAAAATTACAATATTATTTTTCACAGAAATAGAATAAACAACCTTTAAATTTGTATGGAATCACAAAAGACTCTGAGTAGCCAAAATAATCTTGAGCAAAAAGAACAAAGCTGGAGGCATCACACTCCCTGATTTCAAAACAAATAGTGATTGTAATCAAAACAGCATGATACTGGCATAAAAAGGACATATAAACCAATGGAACAGGTTAGGAAACCCAGAAATAGACTCATGCATTTATGGTCAATTAATTTTTGGCAGAGGTGCCAAGAACACAAAATGTAGGAAGGGATGGTCTCTTCAATAAATGGCACTGAGAAAACTGTAAGGCCACATCAAGAAGAATGACAATTAGACCTTCATCTTACACCATACACAAAATCAACTTAAAATGAATTAGAGACTTAAATATAAGACCTGAAACTATAAAACTACTAAAAGAAAATGTATGAGAAAAGCTTTATGACAATGAATTTTTGGATATGACCCAGAAAGTACAGGCAACAAAAGCAAAAATAGACAAATGGGATGGCAATCAGACTAAAACTTCAGTACATCAAAATAAACAATTAACAAAGCAAAGTCAAAGCCTTTAGAATGGGAGAAAATATTTGCAAATCATATATCTGATAAGGAGTGAAGGTAATGGAGGGTTAGCATGAGCAATGTACAATGCTATACATGTATGGAAATGTCATAATGAAATCAGTTAATGTGTGTACTAAATAAAAAATAACTAATAAAAATATCTAATAAAAAATCAAAAATGAAAATATATAAGGAGCACAAACAATTAAAAAATAAGAAAACAAATTACTAAAAGCCGGTCAAATGCCTTGAACAGACCTTTTTCTAAAGAAGACATGCAAATGGACACTAGGTACATTGAAAAATGTTCAGCATCACTAATCATCAGGAAAATGCAAATTAAAACCACAGTGAGGTACCATCTTACACTTGTTAGAATGGCTAACATAAAAAAGATGAGAGATAACAAGTGTTGGAAAGGATGTGGAACAAAAAGAAGACTTTTACATTATTTATGGGACTGTAAATTAGTACAGCCATTGTGGAAAACAGTAAAGAGATTCCTAAGAAACAACTCAGAACTACCATATAATCAAGTAATCCTAATCCCACTTCTGGATATCCAAAGGAACAGAAATCAATATATTGAAGGGATAGCTGCACTCCCATGCTCACTGCAGCATTATTCACAATAGCTAATATATATGTAATCAACCATACATCAACAGATAAATGGGCAAACAAAATGTAGTACATACACACAATGAGTATAATACTATTCAGCCCTAAAGAAGGATGTAATCCTGTAATTTGCAACAACATGGATGAATCTGGAGGACATTAAGCTAAATGAAATAAGCCAGGCATAGAAACACAGGTACTACATGATCTCACACATGTGCAATATAATAAAGTTGAACTCATTGAAGTACAGAGTAGAACAATAGGTAAGTGAGGTGATAGATATATTAACCACTTTGATTTAATCATGTCACATTGTATACATATATCAAAACATCACATTGTACCCTATAAATGTATATAATTATCCATTCTCAATAAAATAATATTTTAAACATTAAAAATAAATATAATAGCTAATCATTTTAATTTTGATTATAGTTGAAATGATAATATTGTGGATATATTTGGTTAATTATTAAAATGAAAAAAGTGAAAGAAGACAGATGAATTTAAGATGGAAGTGTTAAGCCAAAAGGAACTAGAATTTAAAGATTTAGAAAACTCTGCCCATATTACAAAAAAAGGGATTATGTTTTTGGCAGGATGTGGCAAACCTACTGTTTGATTAGGAGATTAGTGAGGATGTGAACCTCAGATTTAATCAACCATCTCAACAAAATCCAGGAATAGATATGAGATTATACTAGCACAAACACTGCCAGTTGAGACTGAATAAAACCTAGAAAATGGCACAAAATGGAAGAAGACTGTCAGACTTATCAGATCATACAGGACTAGGCCATAGAACTATTTGGCTGCAAACACATGCTATTCTTCAGCATAAGGAAAGAAGGACTTCAGAGGTGATTCAGAAATCACCAGGGCTTCTCCTCCCACCATAGGCCTGGGCAAGTGGGCAAGGCTGCTTCTACTTCAATTCCAAAAGGAAGGACCAATGCCCAGTAGAGCTGTTGGGGTGGAGCCATTTTGCCTAAACCCTGTGGCCGCTGAAGTAAACCATAGCATGGATAGGCCACTGCAGAGAGCCACATCATTGGCTGTGCCCTGCTGAACTGTGGGGTAATATTGCCACCAAAATGGGTATGGAAGGTGGATCCTCTGCCCTAGTGTGTTTGCAAGGAGGGACAACCACCCCAGTGAGTCCAGAAGGCAAAGCATCAAGCCAAAGAGGATTATTCCTAAGCCTTATGATCTCATGGAGTGTGTTTTGCTAGGTTTTGGGTTTGCTTGGGATTTGTTACCTACTCTTTCTTTCTTAATTTTCTCTTTTAGAATGGGAATATCTATCCTATGCCTGCCCCACCACTGTATTTTGGAAGTACATAACTTGTTTCACTCCACAGGTTTACAGCTGGAGAGGAATTTTTGCTTTAAAAATGTCTTACTCATATCTAATTAGATAATATTTATATGATACTTTGGACTTTAGACTTCAGAATTGATGCTGGAATGAGTTAAGACTTTGAAATTTGTTTAGTTGGAATTTGTTTTTCATATAAGAAGTATATAAGTTTTAGGGGTCAGGGAAAGATTGTCATAGACTGAATTTGTGTCCCTCTCCAAATTCAGATGTTGATAGACTAAACTACAATATGATGGTTATAGGCAATGATGGTCCCTCATTAATCAGATTAATGTCCTTATTAAAGAAATCCCAGAGAGTTGTCTTGCTCTCCTTTCTGCCATATGAGGAAACAGTGAAAACTAGCTATCTATGAACCAGGAAATGGGCCCTCACCAGACACAGAATCTGCTAGTACTTTGATTTTGGACTCTTTAGCTTCCAGAAGTATGAGAAATAAATGTTATTTAACCCATCCATTCTATGATGATTTTCTTACAGCAACCTGAACTAAGACATTGCTGTTCTAGGGCAGCTAAAGCTCTCCTCTCCCATCTCTTGAATCAATTTAAATACAGTCCAGAACTTAGATATGTACATTAACTATTTGTCTATTAGTTAAATGAGATTCTGTTAGTTACAGTGCTCTGTAAATTTTAAAGCACTATCCAAATGTGAGGATTTAACAATGATTTCTGAAAAGTACATAAAAGGATCAGGTAAAATATCCCATAAAGCATAAAACCTTCTAAAGATGTAATTCCTTAAGGGACTCTTGTTTAGAATGGCTTATGTGATGAAAGGTTGAATTTCTATAAGACAAAGTCAGTGGTTTGTATTATAATGTGAATTCAACTGTTCTGTTTCATCGAGACTTGGGTAACTACAGAAGACTATTAGGATCTCCCAGGTTAGCCATTGGTAAAGTGACCATATTGTCCAAATCAGGACAATTCAATACTGAAAGGGTAAGCTATTAATAATTATTCTGGGGCACGTATAAATTGGATTCATCCTGGGCAAACAATTAGCTGTGGAGACATTATGTATGAGCTACAGTCAGTTAGTCACTTTGAATTTATTTGTTGACCTATGCAATTCAGTTATCTACCTTAATATTCCTGCACAATAATCACAAAGGGTATGAATTAGAGGATAGAAAGATGAGGATTAATAAGGTAGAATTGAAGTTGTCTTTCCAACATAGAGCATAGATTAAGAGTTAGAAGAGTAAAGACTACAATTCTTCCAAAATAAACTGTGATTTCAGGCAAGGCAATTGAACTTTGAAGTTTTGTTTTCTCATCTGCTTAATTGCTCAATGAAATCTTGGAATCATAAACTTTTAAAAAGTTGAAAGGAATGCTGGAGTTCATCTAGTTTGCTCACCTAAAACATGAACTTCCTGTACAACAACCCGACAAGCTGTTGTTCAAACAGTTTGCTTGTAACACTTCCAATGACAGGGAGCTTTCTACTTCAAGAGGCAGCCAATGTCATTGCTTCAGCTCGCAGTGAATGTTAGTTCTATCTTCTACTACGCAAAATTCTAAGAAAATATAATCCTAAGATTTAGGGTTTTAAGAACGTTGAATCAGCTCTTTTGCAGGAAATTTATTTCCCTGCCTTTGGAAGGGTTCAAACGAAGGCTATGTGACTTATGATCTCCAGATGCTCTAGAATCTAGAATCTGGAGTCTAGGTAATTTTTAAGGTCCATTTCTGTTCCCATTGTCAGTAGTTCTATGATAGTTCATTAGAAAACCTGGCCTTTTAATGTAGCCTGCCAAGCAGCTCCTTATTTCCAATTTTCTCTTTTCTATTCTTTAAATCCTCCAGTCTCAAACCTTTTATCTGTTTGTGACTCCTTTGCCTTTCTTTTTTTCTTTCATTATTTCTCTCTCTTTCTTTCCTTCTTTCTTCCTCTTTCCTTTTTTTTTTTCTTTTCTGTAATAGTAGGAATCAAAGTCAGGGCCTCTCATAAGCTAGGCAAGCACTCTACCACCGAGCTGTATGCCCAGCCTCACTTTGCTGCTGCCTTATATTTTGGTTCTTCCCTTCCCCCAACTTAGTATCTATTATTTGTCCTTCCTTTTTATCCTCTTTCTGGAGCTTAACTATATCTTATCTGAACTGATCTATAGCTTCCTCTCGGAACTTCTGGCTTCTAGTTTTACCTTGTCTAATCCATCCTGCCTGCAGCTGTACCACTGTGGTGTCAGATCTCAGAAGCTAAGCAGGGTCAGACCTGGTTAGTACTTGGATGGGAGAATGCTTGGGAACACCAGGTACTGTAGGCTTGGGAGAAGGACCCGGCAACCCACTCCCAAAAAACAACCAGCCTTTGAAAACCCTATGAATAGCAGAGAAGCATGACAATAGTGTTTCATCTGATGTATGTAGGGTCGCTATGAGTCGGACACTGACTCAACGGCACCCAACAACAACAGTCCATCCTGTGTCTCTAAATTGACCTTCTAATCAACTCTCTTCTCTTTCCAATCCTCCTTCAATTGAATTTTTATCATTGTAAATTTTCTCTACTCTTTATCCTGGCATTGAAAAACCTCTACCATTGGACCTAGCTTACCTCTCTAGACATGCTTCTTGTACTCACATTGCCAAAATCTTATGGTGAAAGAGATTCCTCCTTTCAATGTAGTTCAAGAAGATTCTGTTTTCCTTTTATCCAGGTTTTTCTTATATCAGTTCCCCTGCTCAGGACTTACTCCCCCATCATTCCTTATTATCAATAAAATCTTTCTTTCTTACTTTCTTTCTTTCTTTCTTTCTTTCTTTCTTCCCTTCCCTTCCCTTCCTCTCTCCCTCCTTTCTTCCTCTTTCCCTTTCTTTCTTTCTTTCTTTTTTTTGGTACTTAGGGGTTGAATCCTGGGCCTCCCACATTTTTTGCAAGAGCTCTACCACTGGGCTACACCTCCAGTCCATTTTGTATTTTTTTGTTTTGTTTTGTTTAGCAAGACAGGGTCTTGCTAAATTACACAAGCTGCCTCTGGCCTTGAACGTGTGATCCTCCTCTCTCCACCTCCTGAGTTGTTGGCTGGTATCCTATCCATCTATCAAGGTCAGTCTCAAATCTTTTCTCAACAATTCCCAGAAGAATCCAGCTGTCTATCTGAACTCCTATACCACTCTATTATCTATTTTCTTTGTCTGGCAATCAATCATGCATTGCCTTCTAACACCTCTGAAAACTGTTTATCTTGAGTACTGCCACTTAACTGCTTCTTTTGGAGATATCTTGCCTCCTCCCACTACCTAAAAGCTCATTGAAGTCAGGAGTCAGAATTATGCCTTCTTTTCAACTCTCTAGGGAACAGAACTGAGCACCTGGTAGGGGCTGGATCATTAATGTATACTGAATAGTTTCCAAAAGATTATCCAATTACTTTGTCAGTATTTTAATAGAACACTAAATGCATGATTAATTTTCTTTCATCCCATTTGTCTGCCACTGGTGGTGACATAGTATAGAAGAGGCTGTTAGAGATAAGGTGCATATAGGAGAAAGCATATTTGGCTGCTTAAGGTTTGAATAAGATGAATTGCTAAGATGCTGGTGGTGAGATGTTTCTCTATCAGCTAAAAGTGTTCCTTAATAGATTTAGGCCCCTGCAGAAGCTCCACAGAGGTTGTGATTACAACTTGACACAACTCTTCTAAGAGAGTTAACAGGCAGGTATTTTTTTTCTTTTCTGCTTTGTGCTGGATAGTCAATACCTAGGTGTTTAATTCAATGGAGTCAAGAATGGTACATCAATTCTAATGACTTTCTCTAGGATATTTTGCATCCCTGGATGAATAATTAAAATTAAAAGAATCCTGTGTGACCTTTTATGCCAAATTGAAAATGTTATATGATTCATAAGAAGCATTCCAATTTGAACAGAAGTAAGCCAAGGGAAAGAAAGGGATTTCTCCAAAGGGGTTATAGATGAGGATAAGAGATGACTATGGAATTTATAATTCTTTGTGGCTATCTTTAATTCTGTGCTACAGTAGCTTCAATGCCAGGGAATGGGTATGCTTTTCCATCAAGAAAGGAAGAAAAAAATAACAGAGGACTGAAATGCTGAGAGTTAAGTCACATGAAGAACAATTATCAGATGCTAAGCAAAGTATTTCTCAATTAAGCATACAAGGGTGACAAAAATTTATACACATTTTAAGAGATATTATCTATGTTCTGCTTTTCAAAGTTGAATTACAGTAGCAATGTGTACTATGATATTTGCTCAAAAGATGGTGTTAATCAAATGAATGCTAGCACCACCATAAGACAGGCAGGAGAGTCAAAGAAAATGGGGGAAACAGTTGTGCTTCGAGATGCCAAGACCATTTTGAAGTAATATTTGAAATTTGAAGACATTGGGCAGTATAACAGCAATGGAGGCATGAGTCTGTAACAGAACCTCCAACATGCCTAGCAATTCTACACATCTGTGGTAAGTTTGAGATAGGATAAGTCTGAGTGTGTGATATGCACAAGGGAAGATCTGGGAGGCCTCTCACAGCAAGTCCTGCTTCTTATGCTATGGTAACTACTTTGAGCACCTCTCATAGTTACAGAAGTCAAACATGACTTGTATTCATCTTTAGTTATTGGTAATATTATTACTATTTTAATGCAGTTTTTTTGTATCTTACTGTCTATATTGTGGGTCTGGGAAAGGCCTTCATGTTATGTAGAAAAGCCCCAGGTCAGGTCATCTTGTCTTGTTCCCCTAGCATAGCCACAGGTAGCAGAATGTATAGTTAGATTAAGTTAGACTATATGAGACTAAGTGGTCAAAAGCCTGAGAAGTTGTAGGGGAGTAGGTATAGATGGTTCTTCTCTATGATATTATTTTTATCTCTAAACTCCATTATTACTGAGATACATTGCATATCGCTCCACTCCAAATGCTTAGAACAATCCTCTGCCCTTTGCTAATTATTTAAGACATTAGGATCTTTTAAAGGCTTGTATCTACCTTCCCTTTATATCCAAGACCCTCAGAGAAGAGCTTTGCTTTGGGATGAACCATGTTTTATTCCTTCTCCAAACCTTGGCTCCAGGATTGCCCTCAGATTAATTTATTCATTCGAGAAATGTTTATTTATTCTTTGCTATGTGCCCTGCACTGTTGGAACTTAGATAACTTATAACTATGGTAGATCTACAGAAGAGCAGGCTGAAGGAAGAGCCCAGAGTTTGAATGGTGGTACCACACATTGCAGGGCCTGGTGAATAGAGATTTGGTATTTCCAGGGACAAAATAACAAAAACAAGAACAAAAAACCTGATAAGCTTTGGAGAGAACTGCTCCTTGTTCTTCCCTCTAAATTTCTTTTGTGGTGGACAGAAAACAAAGTGGCAGAGTTGCACAGTGGTTAAATACATAGGTTTTGGGAACCACACAGCCTAGGTCCAAATCCAGGTTTAGCTACTAAGGAGTTATTTCACCTTGATCTGGTTCCTTCCTCTTTCTGGGCCTTAGTTTCTTTGGCTGTTACTATAGTTGTTCAACAGCTCTAAGTAAAGACTGCTATTTGCTGCTTGCCTATCATAAAGACATCTAAGCTAGCTGCTTATATACATTTTAAGTGCCTCATTCACTGACTATACAGTGACATCTATATATCAGATGGGTGTGTACACAGGTATCTAAGCCACACACTTACCAGAGTTTGAGTCAAAGTGAATTACTCCTATTCATGAATAGTTCTAAATGAGTTTCCTAATTATATCTCTATATAATTCTGAACCAGATAGTCTCTGCTTGCATTTTATTATATCCCTGCTTGAAAAGTGGCTTAACTAATGTAGTCAATTAAGTATTTACCCACGAGAGTTGTATGCTTTCTGTACCATGTCCCTTACCTTATAAATTCCTCCCTGTTGGACAGTTTTTATGACGTTAATCCAATCTTCCATGTCTTTTCGGTTGGGTGCGGCCAGAGTGACTTTTCGTTGTGGTGTGATAATCTAAACAAAATATCACATTATTAGCTGGTTCTCACTCCACAACATTTCCCCTCAAAAGATTTTTTGGACTCTCTAGGAAACTAGACATATCTACCCAGCACAATCCAAGTCACTTCTTGAATATAAGACACAAATTCCTAGGGTAACTCACAGCTCCTTAGATACATAATAATAATAATAATAATAATAATAATAATAATAATAATTAATAATAATGATGATGATGATGATAGTGATGATAGTGGCCCTTCTTATGTGCCAGGAACCATTCTAAAGCACTTTAGATATATTATTTTAATCAATTTTCATTACAACCCCATGAGATGGTCATTGTTATTTTTCCCCTTTCATTGCCAGGAAAGCCTAGACAAACAGAATTAAATGACTTCCCCAGGGTGACCCAGTGGGCAAAAATCTAAGCCATAATTGAAAGCCAGATTCTTTGGCTCTTGAATACATGTTCTTTGACAATAAGTCATACATCATCTGTCACTAATGTCAGGTTGCCTGAAAATCTTAAATGCGTACTACTACTCTGTGTACTTGAATTGGTGAAAGTGTATTTGCCTCATTAGGATGGCCTCTTTCTGTTTGTGGGGAAGATGAGATTCCCCCAAATCCAATTTCTTTCTTTCTTATGGGCAAGGACAACCTGAAGAGAAATCTACAGTTGTCTCTCTTAATCCTAAGAGAGGTAGAAGAACCTCATCAGGAATAATCAGAAAGCCATGTTGAGTGTCTAACAGATGTAGACCATGGGCAGAACTTGTTCTTTTCCTGGAGGACTAGAGGGAGTATGGGTAGCTGCGCTACCAGTCATTGCTTCAATGGCTTTTACTGCCAATGTCTCAAATCCTGGAGTTAGTGCTCACTATACTAACAAGGAAGATCCTTTTCCTTTTGCATGTAGCACAGCATGATTCTGTGGTAAGTGGGTATAGGACTGGTTGGGATCATGATCACAGCTACTCCTTTGACTCAAACCCATTTTTAGTTGGGGCTGATGTGCAGTGCCTCTGAGCTTTTATTAGACTGAGAGGCAGCCAAGCCCTTGGAATTTCTTTGCAGAGTGGAGACCAAAGACATTAGTCTGTGGGCTCATTACACAAAAGCTCATATTCTTGGAACCAATCAGCAGAATTCTTGCTTTATTCTGGGTCAATGTGATGTAATGAGAGAGCAATGAAAGCTGGAGCTCCTTTCTTGACCCAGCTTCTTTCTTTTCAATGGAGAATGAACTGTGGACCAGACATGGAAGCAGGATATTGGGTCTGCAGTTTTTCAGTGTGCTAAATACCACCCCCTATCTGCCTGAAGGGGAACTCCAATCTCTATTACCCACTGTTGAGGCTGAGAGAAGACAGTTCTAGGAGGGGGTGGGTAGGAGATTTCTGGATCAATGAATTTACTATTTTCTAGTGAGTTCTCTCTCCTGGATTCATTTGAATGACCAAAGACACATGACATTTTTGGGCACACTAAGTCCTTGAATACTTTCTCTAATATTTGCTTTCTTTGAGGTACTCTCATCAGTAATCTCGGCATGAGCTAGATTTCACTTTGGATTTAAGTTTTTACCTACTTCATCAAAGGAAAGAATGTCATGTAACTTGATTATCCTGATATTTTTAATGACATGTTAGTCTTTTGAACTCTCCCTCCATGATACTAAGTCACCTTTATCAGGAAAACTGACTGAATTTTGTAATCATCACACAGCTCCTGCCTCCTGAAATCAACTTAGCTTTATGCAGGCTGCTAATGGAGAACAGGACTGTCACTTTTTACCTTCTATCAGTAGACTGGTTGAAATTTGTTTGTATAAATAATAATATGCTGAGATCAAAGGAGACTTGGGAAACAGGAGGTTCAAAGATAGAACAGGTGGGTACGGCAAACTGCCTCTTCTCAGCTAGTCCCCACCCTTGCCAATTCAGTCATTCTCAATCTTACTTACACAAAAACTGTGGTAAAGATTTCTACAGCTGCTTTCTGCCAAGGCGACCTGAGACAGATCAATTGTTTCAAAGTGTACAAACTGGAAAGATATAAGAGGGGGAGGGACAAGAAACCATCTGGTTAATGAGGCAAGTAGACATTAAAAGATAAATATACACTCATATTGATAGGCATTTTTGGCAATCATGATACAACCATGTATTTGTCTTGAGGGCTGAGATTTATTTAACATGATTTTTGTGGCTATATCTTCTGACAAAAGACAAACCAAACTAAAACAAAAGACAACTTTTCCCAAAATCTTTAAGTAGATTTATAGAAAGGCTTGGGTTGGTCAGTTCAGAATTCATCAAATTTAAAGGCTAATACTGAAGAAGATAATGGGATGTGATCTAGCTAGAGGCCTAGTAGTATGGATTGTTACTAGCTCCTATTATTTGGTGGAAGCCTTTGACTATGTTTATTGTTCCATCCAGTTCAAGGCCTGTATTTCCTTGGACATTGGACATAGTAGACATTACCCAGCCAGTAGCAGGAAATCAGTACTACCAATATAGACAGGGCTAGTTTCATTAGTCACACAGGGCTACCTGTTTAGAAGGCCCCACACTTGGTTTACTGTTCTGCTATTGCTATCTTCAAATTTTTAGTAATTTTGTCTCCAAGTATGTGTTTTGTAAATGAAGTTCAATGACACAATGAGTCATGCATATAAGTGCAGGAAATATGCACAATATGCATGTCTACTCTGTGTCATGTCACTCCACTTGCATTTGGGATGTCCATGAGCATAGAATTCCAGTGGAACCATCATATGCAGGAATTCAGTTAAACTCAAAGCAAGTATAAGGTAAATGTGTTACATCTATGACTGAGCAAGCAGGGTAGCTGAGAGCCCAAAGGGGCCATACTTTATGTTAATGCCAGAACTTGCCACAAACAGAAAAAAGGCACTGGTGTGCCTGGAAACATAAACAACCAGGGAACTCTATTGTATTCTTTTTTACTCATGTTCCTTTCCTGTGTTAGCCAACTATTTATGCTAAAAATGATGGCATCGAAGGAAAGGGAAAGATAAGGCAAACCACAGTTCTTTTTCCTTTCAGTCAGAAAGTATTAATACAATGTACAAGTATGAAAAAATGAAACAAATGAAATTGAGCTAGTTTTATGCAATTTTGTGTACTGGTGAAAACAAAACACATACGCATGTATGAGCTACTAATACAAACTGCATAGTTTCAGGGATTTTTCATGTGAGTTAAATGCTCTTATATTTGCATTTAAAACTGGCATGGTATAATGTATAAATGAATGGTAAAATTCATGCTATTTAAATTTTTAAATTTTTTCTTTACTTAGATTGACATTAAATGTTAAATAAAAACATCACAAGCCATTGATTTATATTTTAGTATAAATATAAAGTATTAATAGCACATTTCTACTGCTTTGTGAATAAGGGGCTCTACATTCTTGTTTTTCACTGGGCCCCACAAATTAGGTAGTTAGCCCTGGGTGCAGAAGCTAACTGGGGAAATGTATGAAAATGAAGAGAATCAGGAAAGACAAGTGTCCCCCATTTGGCTCAAAAGGACAAATGAAAGCAAGGGTAGAGGGTTTCAACTTTCACCCTAATGTTCAATTTATTGGCCATCTCACCACCCACATATTTCCTGGCACCCACCCACTGACTCAATTGATGAGATTCTATACGTTACCGCGGGATGGTGTGCAAAGTAGAGCGTCTGTCCTTGAATCAAAAAATATCTAAGCTTCCACGTCTTGATGGAGTTACAGTTCTTCAGCAGAGGTCCTTCCTTCAGTATTTTCTGAAAAACAAAATCAGGGCAGTTGGTTAATTAGATCAATTTGCAAGATCATCTCACTTATTCTCTCAAATGGGAACATTAGATACCTAGAAGATTCTATCTCTGTCACGTATGTCAGCGGTTCCCAACCTTTGTGGCACCAGGGATTGGTTTTGTGGGAGATAATTTTTCCACAGACTGGAGGCAGATCTCAGGCAGTAATGCGAGTGATGGAGAGCAGGTGTAAATATAAATTAAATTCACTGACCTGCCTGCCACTCACCTCTTGCTATGTGGCCTGATTCCCAACAGTCATTATGGCTCAGGGCCTAGGAGTTGGGAACTCTTGACATATCTGACAAATGGCCTACATGCCAGGAAAGAACCCAAGGAAGTCAGTTCAAGCAGAAAAGGCATCAGTTGCCCTTGTATAACACATTTAAGATAATATGGGCTTCAACTTTCTTAGGATACACCTTCATTTGTGGGAGAGGGTAGGAAGGAGAAAAATGGACACATAAATATAAAAATAACATTCCTAGGAAAGCACAAGTGGCAAGGGAAAAGCCAAGTTCAGTAAAGACAGATATCCATGTTGTAGCTTTAGATAAGTCCTTCCTGTCAGTCCTTTTAAAGTATTCCTTTTAGAATATTAAGTTGGATCATGTCATTTCTCTGATCACAAGGTTTCAATAGTTCCTAATATTTTTAGCATCAAATCTAAATGCCTCACCAAGGCCTTCAGGGGACTTGTGCTAGTAAGGGAACAAGCATATGAAAATGACACCAAAAGACAACGACCTTTTGATTAGTTTCTTTACATACCTCATAGCCTGACCACTGATTTTCCAGTTACCTTCAAGTAGATTAACAGAGTTTACTTACCATTTTCACCATTGGAGACATCTCAACCATATTATGGAATACAATCCAACATGCAAGACTACTATTTGAGAAAAGCAATAACTTCCACCAACTTAAAATCAAACCAGTACTTACTAAACAAAGAGGCAGATAGTTTGAATCACCAAATCAAGGCTCTACTATAAATTCCATCCATCATCTAACTTAGAATTCACTATTAACTGGCTGTGGATGTGTTTTGATTGGCCTACCTAGTGTCTTTCAAAGTCTTAATAAATTGATAATATTTAAAAGGTGGAAGATTCCATAAAAAATCCAAGCTACCTGTTTCTTTTTTTAAAAAATCAGGACATCAAGCAACAGTGGGCTTACATTCTCACATGGCAACAATCTGCTAGAACCATGTAGTAGTTGCCCCCTTCAGAGTCTGAGTCTAGGAGGCATTTGAATTTGAGACCCTGATCTAAATAATCTTTTGCCCCTCCCAGTATCCCAAACACACACATATCTATACACTCTGTTAATTTCTCTAACCAATTAAAAATAGTACTAATGTATACAGGGCCCCATGTCCCTGTCAGTTTGTTGTACTGTGGGGGCTTGCATGTTGCTATGATGCTGAAAACTATGCCACATGTATTACAGATACCAGCAGAGTTATACATGGTGAACAGGTTTCAGCTGAGTCTCCACACTAAGACAGACTATGGAGAAGGACATGGTTAACCCATTGAAAACCCTATGAATAGCATAGAAACACTGTCAGATATAGTGCTGGGAAATGAGCCCCCTAAGTTGGTAGACACTCAGATAACTGAGGAAGAGTTGCCTCCTCAAAGTAGAGTCTACCTTATTGACAGGAATCGAGTAAAGCCCCAGTGATCTCCATTTTCTAATGTGGCATGACTCAAAATGAGGAAAAACAACTGTAAGCATCCATTAATAGTTGGAATGTGGAATGTATGTAGTATGAATCTAGGAAAATTAGAAATTGTCAAAAGGGAAATGGAGCACATAAACATTGACATTCTAGGCATCAGTGAGTGAAAATGGATGGGTATGGGCCATTTTGAATCAAATAATCATACCATCTACTATGTTGAGAATGATAGATTAAAAAGAAATGAGGTGGAGGCCAGGCATGGTGGCACATGCCTGTAATCCCAGTGGCCCAGGAGGCGGAGTCGGGAGGATCGCAAGTTTGAGACCAGAGGCAGTCTGTGTAACTTAGGAAGACCCTGTCTCAAAAAGCTGGGGGTGCAGCTCAGTGGTCCAGAACTTGCAGAGCATGCAAGCACGAGGCCCTGAGTTCGACCCCTAGTACCGAGAAAAAAAAAATAAAGAAATAAGGTTGGATTTATCATCAAAAATTACATCTCAAGATCTGTCCTGAAGTGCAATATTGTCAGTGATATAATAATATTCATACACCTACAAGGAAGGCCAGTTAATATGACTATTATTCAAATTTATGCACCCACTACTCAGGCCACAAATGAAAATAGGGAAGATTTTTGCCCGTTTCTATGATCTGAAATAGATCAAACATGCAATCGGGATGTACTGATAATTATTGGTAACTGTAATGCAAAAGTTGGAAACAAAAAAGAAGGCTCAATAGTTGGAAAATATGGCCTTGGTGATAGAAACAATGTGGGAGATGTCATGATAGAATTTTGTCAGACCAATGACCTTTTCATTGCAAACAGGGTTTTTTCACCAATGTAAATGACAACTATACACATGGAACTCACCAGATGGAACATGTTGCTGTTGTTGTTAGGTGCCATCGAGTCGGTATCCGACTCATAGTGACCCTCATAGGGTTTTCAATGGCTAACTGTTTTGGGATTGCCTTGGGAGTGGATTGCCAGGCCCTTCTCCCATTTTTGCAGTGCTGGTAATCGAACTCAGGACCTCAGAGACTGCAGCGCAGTGCTCTACCAACTGAGCTAAATCCCAGCCCAGATGGAACATAGAGGAATCAAATTGACTATGTTTGTTGAAAGAGACAATGGAAAAGCTCAATATCAAAAGTGAGAGCAAGACCTGGTGCTGATTGTGGATCAGAGCATCAATTGATCATATTCAGGTTCAAACTGAAACTGAAGAAAATTATAACAAGTGTACTAGAGCCAGATATGACCTTGAGTATATCCCATCTAGTTGAGAGACCACTTCAAGAACAAGTTTGATGGGTTAGACACTAATAATCAAAGACCAGATGAGTTGTGGCATGACATCAAAGACATCAGTCATGAGGAAAGAAAAGGTTATTTAAAAGACAGGAAAAAAGAAAAGACCCAATTACATGTTAAAAGAGACTGAAACTTGCCCTTGAATACCAAGCAGCTAAAGTAAAAGGAAGATATGATGAAGTTAGAGAACTAAACAGAAGATTTCAGAGGGCAGCTCAAAAACACAAAATCAAATATAATGACATGTGCAAAGAGCTGGAGACAGAAAACCAAAAGGGAAAAACATGCTTATGTTTGTCTCAGGCTTGAGGAATGGAAGAAAAAATTCAAGCCTCTAGTGGAAATAGTGGTGGATTCTACAGGGAAAATAATAAGTGCCATAGGAAACATCAAAAGAAGATGGAAGGGATAAACAGAGTCATTATGCCAAAAGGAATTGGTGGATGACCAACCATTTCAAGAGGGTGTATATGATCAGGAACTAATGGTACTGAAGGATGAGGTGGAATCCGCCTTGAAGGAATTGGTGAAACATAAAGCTTCAGTAACTGATGGAATACAAATAGAGATGTTTCAACAGATGCAGCATTGGAGGTGCTAACTTGTTTATGCTAAGAGATTTGGGAAAAAGCTACATGGCCAACTGACTGGAAAAGATCAACATTTGTGCCTATTTACAAGATAGTGGATCCAACCGAATGTGGAAATTATCAAATGATATCATTAATATCACACACAAGCAAAATTTTGCTAAAGATTATTCAAAAGCAACTGTAGAAATATATAGACAGGGAATGGCTGGAAAATCAAGCCGGATTCAGAAGAGGATGTGGAACCAGGGACGTCATTGCTGCTGTCAGATTGATATTAGCCCAAAGCAGAGAATACCAGAAAAATATCTATCTATGTTTTATTAACTATGCAAAGGCATTTGACTGTGTGGATCATCATAAATTATGGATAAAATTGCAAAGAATGGGAATAACAAGAGCACTTAATTGTATCCCTGAGGAATCTGTACATGGACCAGGAGGCAGTCATTCAAACAGAACAAGGAAACACTGGCTGGTTTAAAGTCAACAAAGGTGAGCATCAGGGCTGTATCCTTTCACTGTACCTCTTCTCTATGTTAAGTAAATAATCTAATAATCTGAGAAGTTAGACTTTGTGAAGAAGAATGCAGCATCATGATTGGAGGAAGACTCATTAACAACCTGAGTTATGCAGATGATGGAACTCTGCTTGCTGAAAATAAAGAGGATTTAAAACATTTAATGATAAAGATGAAAGAACATAGCCTTCAGTATGGATTGTGCCTCAATATCAACAAAACAAAATCTACAACTGGGTCAGTACACAATTTTGTGACTGCCAAAAGAACCAGCAGATCTGTCCTAAAGGAAGTGCAACCAGAGTGCTCCTTGGAAGCAAGGATGGCTTGATGGCATCTTACGTATTTTGGTCATGTTGTCAGGAGGGATCAATCCCTGGAGAAGGCTATCATGATTGGGAGATTGGCAGCTCAATGAAAAAAAGGAAAACCCTCAATTAGATGGATTGACACAGTGTCTGCAACAATGGGTTTAAACATAAAAAAGATTGGATGCCTGGGAGATAATCAGAAAATGTTTCATTCTCCTATCAATTGAATCCAACTCGATGGCACCTAACAACAACAACAATGTATAGAGGCTGCATATGTCAAATGAAATACCACTTCATGAACAATCACAATTGACCTAAGCCCTCTTGAGAACTTATGAGAGTTTCAAAGTTATTTTCCTACTCTCAAGATGCAAAAGAATAGAGCCAAAGACTCAGTACAGAAAACAATAAGATCTTGTGGGAAAGAAGGACTTCATATGGAGAGTTAGGAGTTATATTTAAATAGTTGAAATGAGGAAACAACTCTTGTCTAAGCATTATGAATATATGGTTCCTTTTCTCTCTCTGGCCAGGTGGCCCATAGTATACACTAAGTGGTAGCACTTTATTTTCTCTTTCCTAACCCTGTCACCTTTCCTAAATCTTCATCTTCACTAAGTCTAAAATTTCGTGATATCTAGGACGTCATATTTACCCCTTTCTGTTAAAGACTTAAGTTTAAAATTTTTAACTGTTCCAACTCTGTAAAACTGAAGCTACAGCTACTATTTCTGTTTTATTTTCTAAATTATTCAGCTCTGTTGATCATTAAATGCTTCTTTTGCTGTTCTTATTTTGTCATAAGTGATGTCTCCTGTGCTAGATTATTTGATAGTTTTTGGTTGAATATTTCCCCCATCCCTCTGTTTTCAGTCTAAAGTGTTATAACTCAGACAGGCAGCTATCTACACCACAGAATTCTCTTCTAAAAGGCATCCACCCTTAACCTGTGGACAAGTAAACTAAGATCTCTTACTTTGTAACCTGAGAATATGATAGCACAAGAGGACTCACATTGTTTCTTAGATATTTACCAGGCTCATTCACAGTATTACTATGAGTAAGGAGAAATGGTTATTTTTCTTCAAGTTCCTATTTTATCTGCATCTAGACCACATACCCTTACACAACCAAACCATCCTGAATAACTGGTTTTTCAGGGCCTACTCCCAATATCCTAGCACCCAACACCAACACAGGGGACCTTAGCCAAGCATAGGCAGCACTTGATGAAGGGTGGGCAATGTCCACACTACATGTCCAAAAACTGGGTAGTGAGGAAGGCTGGACATCAGGAAAGCAGCCTGGTAGTCCTGGAGGAGGCACATGTTCCTGTGTGGTGGTGGTGGGGTGTGAACACAGAACAGCTCTTGTGGCACTTTTGCTCAGAGCCCCTGGGTGAATCATTAAATGGGCAGCAGCTACCATCCTAGTGTCCTAGCCACGGGTAAGCTCAGTCGACCACAGTCTGTGATGACAATCTTCTTGGATGTCTTCCCACTCTTTGAGCTGAAAGATTATTTTCTCATGACATCCATGCCCTCTTTGATGTGGCAGAACACAGCATGCTTGTCTTTATGGTGCAATTGAAAACTGGGAGCCACTCGTGATTGGGCCTGCATTTGCCATGAACAGGGCATCTGGTCTCACATGCATCAGTGTGAAGTTCTCATCAGGAAAGCAGCTCCTGTAGATGGACTTCCCCCTGTGCCTTTATGGTTGGTGAAGTTGCCTGCCTTGGCACATGAAGGCCAGGATCACCCTGTGGAAAGTGGAGCCCTTGTAGCTGAAGCCCTTCTCACAGCCCTAGTGCACAGAGCTCTGAAGTTCTCTGCTGTCTTTGGGACAACATCTGCCTTCCTCTCCAGCACCAGGTGGCAGAGCAGCTGCCAGTGGGTGCCCAAGTACAAGTACAATAGCGGGTTCCAGAGGTGAAAGAGGATGGGTAGCATCCGGAAGGATGTAGAGTGCGGGCTGAGAACAGGCGAAGCAGGTAGGAGCCGGACTGCAGCTCCAGGGTCATCAGCACAGGTCTGGAGGCTGGCGGGCAGACAGACCACAGCAGCCAAGATCACGCCCACCCAGGAAGAGGTCAAGAGTTTCTTAACTTCTAAATACAGGCCTCTGTATCATCAACTATGAATGTCAACAAATACCCAAACCCAGATCTTAGAGAAATGAAAGTGCCTGTAGTCCTTTTCTTTCTAAACTCTGTCCCACTTCAGTGAAACTTACCTACTAACCCAAATCACTGTTTCTAAATAAACTGTTGTTCATTTTAAAACTCAATAAAGGAAAAAAAAATCAACCAAACAAAACCACAACGAAGCCTGGCACCATGGCGCAAGCCTGTAATGCCAGCGACTCTGGAGGCTGAGGCAGGAGGATTGCAAGTTCAAGGCCAGAGGCAGCCTGCATAACTTACCGAGACCTTTTCTCAAAATAAAAAAAATTTAAAAATGGGCTGGGGGTTCATCCCAGTGATGGAGTTCCCTAGGTTCAATCCTCTAGTATGGCAAAAGGAAAAAGAAAAAAGAGGCTGGGGTGCAGTTCAGTGGTAGAACACTTGCCTAGCATGCATGAGTTCCTGGGTTCAACCCCCCATAGTACTTCAAAAGATAAAAATAAATAAATAAGAACCTGATAAGCAGTGCCAGGAAAGCCACTTTGAACTGGCAGAAGCTCAAAATGTCAGTGGATTTCTTCAGCTCAATAAAATCCATGCATGCAAAACAATCTTTATGTGCTTGGAGCTACTAAACCGAATAAGGACCTGAGAGGGAAACTGGAAGAGCTAAGCAAAAATGGATGCATTAGAAGGTGAGCCCTTTTCTATCTTCTAAGAGAACTTCACACTGCTTCCCAGTCCAGGGCCTGTTGGAGATAACAACTCATTGCCTCCTTAGAACAATCATGCAGCATATCATCTCCAATTCCCAGAAGGTAAATCTGAAGCCTTGGACACTTTTGCTATTCTGTTCAAAGATCCACAATTATAAAATGCTAGTGGACTCTCTGCTTTCTCTCCCCATAACAAGGAACCTAGAATACCTGGTTAAGTTGTATATATAATTAAGTAGTATATACAGGACAAAGTGAACACCCCACCCAAAACCCCAACAAATTTTGTCCTATGAGGACATTGATAGCTAAGAATTAGAAGGTGTTCTGTGAACAGCTCTGAATACTCAGTACTAGAAGTCAATCAGCTTTCCTCCAAGGGGCAACTAGTAATCCTATCTTTCTAGAGACCTAAAGTTTCATGATGAGTGAGAGGGATGTTCTGTTCTATTTGGATTTTTTTTTTATACTACTAGGGATTGAACCTAGGGTTTCATGTATGGTAGGCAAGCACTCTACCACTGATCCCCACTCAGCTCCTTTTTTATTTTTTATCTTGAAATAGGGTCTCGCTAAGTTTTGCAGGCTACCTCTGGCCTCAAATTTGTGATCCTCCTGCCTTAGCCTCCTGAGTTGCTGGGTTTACAGGCCTGTGCCACATGGTGCCTGGCTTCCTGTTTTTGTATTTTTTTCAAACAGACTGTCCAAAATTGACTGAAAGACTAATTAGAATTCACACATGTGCAGCACTTTAAAATGAATGATTTTACTTTCATTATATGGAATTCTCTCAGTAGTCCTCAGAAGTAGGTAGTGAAAAGTGTCTTCTAACTTAAATTTGTCCTGTGAAAGAAACCCTGAACTTAGTTTCTTTAGGTGGCTTGCACATACATGTTTATTTTAAGACATCGTCAAAGAATTTGAATTTTTCCTCTCAAAAAAAAGTTTGTTTGTTTTTGACTTTTGAGACTTTGAAGCATCTTGAGGCTAAGATATCCGTCAGAAGAATGCATTTCTAAGGTTACTATGAAAGGCATAAGGAATGGACTCTACATAGAAAATTTTGCTTGGTGGTCACCTCCGTAGGCACATAGCTATTTCATAAAATGAGACATACATTTAATCCTCTTGGTCTAAGCTGCCACATTCCTGTGGCAAATATCTGTGAGGTGGCAGATAGGGAGAAGTTAGGAAGCTCTGCAGCATCCTCGTGCATACCAAAGTGCCATGCCACACACAACCTGATGCTTCTTAAACAAGGGCACAGTGCAGGTAAGCCTCCTAGTCTTTCCTGCCAGGTCTATCTGACATTTAAAACCAAGTAACACCTGCAGCCTCTATTGAACTGTCAAGGCTGGCTATTTCATCATGTGAGTGGGTAGGGTGCTAAATGAGTCTCTTACCCCAAATTCAGTCACCACAGAGATCAATAGGCTTCATTCAAATCCCAAGAAGTCAGGATTCCAAGGCATAGGTAATTCAGACACTGTGGATAGTTTTCACATAAAATGTCTGCCAAAACAGTGGCCAACTTGGAAAAAAAGGCTAGATCTTTAGAAAACTCTGATTTGATTCAGTTTCATTTTGGATCTTCTTTGATAAGCCAACTCCCAAATCTATGACTCCTAGAAATCCCCACGCTTGGCACAAATAATCTCTCTCCCTGATGCTCTCTATAACTCAGCATGTATAAATTAATTGCCAACAGCAAGGGCAAGCATTTCTCTTGCTCCATATTTATAAAATATCTTCCACAAAATATCTCAAGAGGGTCTGTAAAGGAGCCCAATTTCCTATATATAATTAACACCCGCCTGCTGCTTAATTGAGAAAGGGCAAGTACAGCTGCTGCTATGATCTTTTCCTATGCTCCTCCCACATCAGCTTCTGCTCTCTGCTCTGTCTCTTTTTCTGTGGCTTGATGGGGTTTTGGTATATGAGGTTTGGGGGACTTTTTCACCCTTTCCTAGCAAAAGGAGTCCCTATTATATGTCAAAATTGATTTCCACTCCGACCCAATCAAAAAGCAGGGAAGCATCATGATGTGCACCACTACCTATAAGTAGCAGACTGCCCTTCTGTTTTCATTGCTCGTGCTGCTCTTGTGATGGAGGCTGGATCAAGTTGGGGGATGATCACTCCCCAGATGAGATTTGGACTCCCTCGATTGGCACAGTGGCAGAGGCCAGCTTTCTGTCTATGGCTCCTTCAGTCTAAAAACCACGAATATCTATTCTCTTTGCTTTGGGGGTGGGGGGGATGGGAAGAAAGCCATTTCTCAACACAGGCCTGCCAAAGTTGATTCACAGCAACAGTGTTTGATTTAGTTAAAATGCAACTCCGGATGCCTTAGGCTTTAAGAAAGGCCAGACCCACTGCTTCACTGAAAGCTTTACATTCCCCAGGATTCTATTGACGTGGCAGGAGTCAGACAGACTGGCTCCAGGACTTACTAGCTGTGTGACCTTGGGCAAATCACTTAACCTCTCTGAGCCTCAATTTCCTTGTCTGTTAAATGAAGATATACTGCAGAGCATGTATCTGCCACTCTGAGTCTCTTATCCCTTGTGAATTGTGGAGACAGGCACTGATGCCATAGCTCTACTCATGCCACTGCTGGGATCTTCCCTCCCTGGCTGGCTAAGGGCTGTAGCAGAAGGATTAGAAATAGTGTGACCCACTATCTAGTTTTCCCAGGAATTTCAGTACTAAGCCCAGGAGACCTATTGGTCACTCTAACACTGAGAAGCCAGATTTTTTTTTTTTTTACTTTCAGGACTGCAAGAACCATAGATGCAAATCCTCTTTCACTACATGCTGTGCTAAGAAAGAACTATAAAGGACCACCCATGGCTCTGCTGTCTATCAGTGACATAAAAGAAAGCTTAGAATGATGCTATATTTATTTACTTTCCATAAATAGGCAAAGCCTGCAGCCGTAGCCCTGTGGCATCCGATCCCGTCAGATCTCAGAAGCTAAGCAGGGTCAGGCCTCGTTAGTACCTGGATGGGAGACCGCCTGGGAAGACCAGAATTTGTAGGCTTGGGAGAAGGACCTGGCAACCCCCTCCCAAAAATCAATCTGCCATTGAAAACCCTATGAACAGCAGAGAAGCACTGACAATAGTGTTTCCCCTGTTGTACAGAGGGTCACTATGAGTCGGATACCGACTTGACAGCACCTAACAACAACAAATAGGCAAAAACTTTAACCAGGTCCTTGCATATCATTCAAGAGATATTTTATACACATGAACAAACATGATACACATCTATTCTTATCCCTCACATAAATCATAGTATTCTATGTACAAGATTTCTTGCTTTCTACACTTAATATATCATGGAACACTTACAATATTGATACATACTTAGCAGCTTCATTTCTTTTCACAATTGCATAACATTCCACAGTATGGATATAATGTCATTTTTTAAATGGTTTCCTATTGATGGACAGTGGTTTCAGATCTTATTCTATTATAAACAATACTGCAATGACTTTGTGTATATATATGTGTGTGTATGTGTGTGTATATGTGTGTGTGTGTGTGTGTGTGTGTGTGTGTGTGTGAATATATATGTCGTTCTTTGGTATGAGTACCTTGATAAGATAAATATCAATGATCTTAAAACTAGTCCACTGGGATAACAAAACCTAAACAGTTGTAAGTTTAGGGGGAGCCAAAAGCAAGAAATCTAATGAAAGGAACAGCGTTAAGTAGAAGCTTAGCCTATAAACCTATCTCCCCTCAAATCCCTCTGCCCTCTCCCCTTTCTTTTTTCTATTATGGGAGTTTCCTAGGAAAGGTAACAACTAGTAATTGTTTGGTGGGGTGGAGAGGAGGTAATCAGTCTGGGCCTAGGCTGACAAAGTGCAGGAAGTGGTAACTTGGCTCTTGGTAATTGGCCTGAGTCTAGCAACAGCCAGGAAGGGGGCAGAGCTCAGCTGAGCACTCTCATACCTACACACAAGTTTAAGTACTAGTTTTGCTGCACACTGCCTGTGCAGTCTTGAACAAACCATTTTACCACTGCGAGTAAGTTGGCAGGATGGGTAGATGAAGTCTTGTCTATGTAGTTCAAAGTCTGTGCTCTCACCACAAAACTGCCATTTAACTTTCTGAGCTAACCTTGACCTTAGGATGAACAATTTTAGCCCTCCCTACCCTGTAAGAGATGATGAAAATAAGGCTCCATGAGGGGCTGTGTGTACCCAAGTCAAACAGCAAATTAGTGGAAGAATGTGAACTGGACTTTAGGCCACCCAATTTCAGGGGTATTAGGACTCCTCATCAACCTCTCGAGTGAATGATGTTTCCCTGTAACCACAGCCACTGAGTATGCTCTGCATTGGCAGGACCTTCTAGAAAATGTGCAGAGCTCTGGAGCTTCAGGGAAACAGCATGGAAAGGGATACGAGGAGAGCAGCAAGAAGATGGCTTGACTCTAGGAGAGGCATCAAGAGGAAGGGCTGGGTCAGAATGTTGGACTTTTGGGAGAAAGGTGGCTTGTAGGAAGGCTTCCTGCAGAAAGTTGATTTTGCTCTGCAAATGCATGGAGGACTAAAGGTAGCCATTAGGGGAAGGAGGATTGTTTTTGAGGCTTGGGGGAGCCAAAAGCTTAGAATCAGGAAATATAGTGAAAGAATAGTTTAAGTGGAAGTTTAGTGGGAGACCCTATTGCTACAGCAGCAGTTGTTTCCTGACTAGAAAAGGAAGTTCTATAGTCATCCAAAGGCCCTAAAGGAAAGATACCAATGTATTTTGGACCATGGTCTCAGAGGCCAGGATACCAATTACCTTCTCTAGTGCCCCCAACCTACAAAGAATGACAAAACAATACCTGCTTCCAACTGCCTTTTCTCCCTACTTTTCCACCTGACCACCAGCTACCAGAATGAGGATTCTAACATGCTATGGAATGTTTCTTTTCTCAGGAGCATTTTGCCCACTGCCTCTAACCCTGGGATGCCACCACCAAGCCACGTGCCCTCTTTATCTTAACCATGCACTTGTAAGACCAGTGGCTCCTATTCTGACTCTGGTGATACTCCTCCTTAGGAGCTGTAAAAACAACAAATTCTTCAAATATCTCTACAATCATCCCCCTTCAAAGGAAGAGAGCTCCTTCTTGCTTTGGTTTGTCTGGCTGACAAGTGCCTGCTATTTTCCTGTGCTTTACACACATTATTTCATGTAAAACTCACAGAAACGGTCTTATGAAGGCAGTGGAGAAATTGAGGCTTAGAGAGGTTAAATGACTAGTTCCAAGTCATAGTGAGTAGCAGATCTGGAGTTTAAATCCTGATCTGTTTGACTCTATTGCCTGCCCCCAATCAATACATGATAGGCATCATGATGTGACTTGGGTACCAGATCCAACTTGGGGATCAGTTTATTCCACTTCTTTTTTTACTTCTGCAAGCTACTATTTTACCCAGAAGAGAAAGCCATGGACTGGTATGGCCTGAAGATTTCCAACTAGTTTAGTTGAATTTCTTGAAGGAGACCATATACTGCAAATGATTTCTCAAACAGGTGGGGAAGAACATCAGAGTCCTCTGGAGAGATTACTGAAATGTTACAATCCCAAATTTTTCATATATTGATACTTTGTAATGATATACTAAAACATGCCTAGGGGCTACTAAAGACTTCAGCCTTTACAGGAATTTTAAAATGCTTTCAACCAAAAGCCAAAGAAGAATCTTATAAATATGTGCTCATTTGGCTATAGCCCACTCATAGAGAAAACCTTCAACAACTTTTGTGCTTTATGTGCTCTGATCTTTCCAATCATAGCTTTAAATGTCTCTCTGAATGTGGAGGTGGTAATTCTGTATCACCTGAGCACATGTACTTGGGAGTAAATGTTTACCCCTGACTTGGGAAGATTGCCTTATTGCCAAATTTCCCCATACAGCCAGCTATCTGAAGGCCTGCACAGGACCTAAGAATACATTCACTAATAAGTTCTCTGGGGGTGAGTGGCTAGATGTTAGATAATAAAGGGAGGATGTTTGGGTTTGGTTTTTAAATTTTTTTCCTAGCCTTTGAAGTGGCCTTGACAAGAATCATGAACAGGATAGATATAAACTGATGCCAAACCAGTCCATTCTGCATACTTCTTGTAGCAATGGTGGCCTAGGGAATCTGATGCTCACTAATTCGCTAGTGATTGTGTTTGAGTAGTTAGAGTGGGAGGAGAGGGAAGTGAGGAGAGGAGAGAGGAGAGAGGAAAGGAGAAAGAAAGAGTGAGGAGAGAGGGAGAGAGAGGGAGGAAGGGAGAGAGAGAGAGTTTTTCTGCTCTGCCTCACCAATGGCAGGTGAAAACAGGAGCAAGTTGTCAGGTAAGGGCAACTGGGGTAGGGTGGGTGATGATAAGTGGATCAATGAGATATTCCACTCAACCCCTAATGTTGTGGATAGTTTTGCTGCTGTTGAGAAGAGGGACTGTTCCTCTCTGAGTAAAGTCTCACATGGAGTCAGAAGGTGTGATAGTTTGACAGCTCACCAAACCTAGAGTGGAGAGAGAGGGAAGAGCAGCAATTGCAGGAGACACTAATCTGTCAAAGAAAAAACTATTGTGGGCCTTGATTCCACAGAAATTACTGGCCAGGTATAAAGCTGAAAAACTATGCCTATTGGTAAAAGGAGGTCACTAAGGATAAAGTTCCTAGAGTAATAGTAATAATAATAATAATAATAATAATAATAATAATAATAATAATAAAATAATTTCAATTGCTAACTGTTGGTAAGTACCTACTATGTCTGAAGGACTACACGAATAAGGTTACATGGGTTATCTCTTTTGATCCTAAGAGCAGTTCCAAAAGGTAGGTTCATGATAATCTTCATTTTATAGATGGAGAAACTGAGTCTTGGAGAGATTAAGTAATTTCCATAAGGGGTAATAAATGGCACAGCTAAAATTCATCGTGGGGTTTCACAGGACAACAATGACTGGTTGTTCTCTCAGGGGGAGAAAAAATTAGATTTAAATCACTGGTCTTATTGGAAGTTATACCTTATTCTAAGTCAGTCAACAAACGGAGATTGGTGATGTGAACCAAACCTTCTGGTTCACTTTTGCGTTTGTCTTTAATATTAAATGTTAAAGTAATTAAGGTAATAATTATTAAATTTACACAGCATTCATAGGCTGTAAAGATTTTGAAGAGTATCATTTGACTCTGAAGACAACTCTAAAGGATGAGCAAGGTAGGCAACACTATCGGCTTTGTTTTTTTCAGATGAGAACACAATGACGCAGGGAAGTGAGGAAACTGATGTGCACAAGGTCACTATGTGGTAAACTATCTCTGACCTTCTGACTTCTGATACAAGTCTCTTTTCACTGTATCTCTACATTTTATAGTTCTTGAGTTTGATATCATTTTAATCATCAGTTCTTGCGTTGAAGTCTGACTTGCACTTTCTCTGCCATCACTGCTGGTAAAGAAGTATGACATAACCAAGTGGGCCATCAGCAGGCATCTTCTTGGTTAATGGAGGCAATGGACCAAAAGGGAAATTCTTCTCTGACCTGGACGACTGCTAGTAATTAAAAAAATTAACTTGTCCATGCAACTACTGCACAAAAGCATCCCACAAGGATCGTACTGAAAAAGACTAAGAATGCTGCTCTTAATGTGGTCTCTCCCTCCCTGGGATCTCTTCTCACAGGTTGTTCATATGCTTTACCCTAAGACCTACTGCTATACTTTTCGTAGTTTTTGGATCTTTATTTATTTCCTCAGTTGAAACACCATCCAGATCTGCATCCTTCTCCTACTTCTCTCTGCAGATGAACACCTGCCAAACCCTTCTCTAGTGAGGATTAAGGCTATTCAACTCCTAAATGGCCACTAACTACAGTAGTAAAACTCTAACACTCACTGGCCGGGGCTTAGAGCAAAGCTGACTGTTACCATCTGGATTTTGTGCTGCTCAACTCTTGATAGCCTATCCAGAAAGGGTACAAAAGAAAAGGACCAGAAAAGTACAAAAGAACTAAGGGAGAAAGGGCAGAAGAAAGAGGTCAGTGGTATTATAATTCAATCTGATAGGCCTGAAAAATGGAGGAAGAAGAGGAGTAGATAAGAAATAAGAATAGGACAGGCACCTTACATTGCAGAGGTGGCAAAAGGATGGCAGCAAACACTCACAAACTTGTAGATGACAAGAGATGCTCATTTTCCTGTCGATGAAATACAGGATTCCCACTGGTCCTGGGACAATCGCTGAGCCACTACTGTGTTGGCTTTGAAATTATACCCTAATCAATGTGTGCAGCTCCCTGTTCAAAATTGCTGGGGAGAAGGAAGCAGTGACTAAAATGGGAAGAGAATTGTTATCAGCTGCAATCTGAGGAACAGCTAGTCTTGAATCGCACACAAAAAATAAACAGTGGGCAAATTTGTCCTGGGGAGGGGGAGGGGACCATCCTTTAATTGAAAACAGGTCCTTACAAATAGGACTTAAGAAAGGGAAGAAGCAAGGGAGAGGCTACTTTGAAAAAATCTTACTAATAGCAATGTGCACACACCAAAACTGAAACAGAAATATGGAGCTACAGTCCTCTCTTGCCTCTTCTACCTCTATCTACATATGATAAAATGTAATGTCTCACTGTACTGGCATCTGATA
>VMDO01014724.1:0-53633 GCA_007922755.1 Pedetes capensis | reverse complement strand
AACAGATTCAAGTAAAATACACACATTCTTTTCAAAGGACACCATTAATCTTTGAGTACTAACATGTATAATTCATCAAAAAACACTTAATGCCCTTTATATCACCCAAAACTTTATAAATGTTATAAATAACATTAAACTCATTTCAACTTTTCCTGCAAACCACACAGTTGAAATAGCAATTAATATTTTTTACTACTAAAATGGTTTAAGATAAAATCTTGGTGTCTTTGAAAGAGACACAGTTATATTTTCTATTTAAAATTTTATTTATATAATTATATAAATGCAACAAATTTACTGAACCTTAATTAATTTCTCATTCATTGCATACATTTTTACATACTTGAAGTAAATAATACAGTTTGGTAAAAACATTCTGTTTTACTTTTAGCAAAAGCTCTTTTCTATTTACAAGGGACAGTCTCAAGAACTGAACTATTCGATATGGTAGCCAGTACCCAGATTCCTCCACCTCAAATCTTCCTCACCTCAATAGAAGGGGACTTATTTCTGGTAGTTGCACATAAGAAACTCTTGGAATTCCCTTTCTTTCTTCTCTTACTCATTTCCCACATCAAATCCATCACTAAATCCTCTTAAAGTTTTCTTCCACAAATACCCAGAATCTGACCACATCTCTTCACCTCCATTGCTAGCACCCTGACCCACATGGCTGACATCCCCACCCCATAATCTGTTTCTAGTACAGCAGCTACCACAGTGCTGTGACTGTCATGATAGATGATTTCAGTTCCCTCTGCAAAATTCATTAGTGTAATCCACTGAGTCCCCAATTCACTCCAAGTGAAAGTCAAAAGCTCTTCCTTTGGCCCACATGCCCACCCAGTCTCTGATCCCCTACACCTATCAGACCCCATCTCCTACTTCTCTTTCTGTCTGCTGTCAGCTCCAGCCACAGACATTCCCTTGCTTCTGCTGTGAAAGCCCAAGCACAATTCAATCTACAGGACTTTGCTCTTCTTCTTCTGGGTACTCTGATGTACCTTCACAGCAAGATCTTCCTCTTTTCTCCATATAAAGGAGGACTTACCACCTTGCCCCATGTCTTCTGCTCCTCTGGCTCTTGCTATGCACTTATTACCACCTGTTATATAATTATGCTTCATTTTGTTCAAGAAAGGGTCTCACTGCCGGGCACAGTGGTGCACTCCTGTAATCCCAGCAGCTGGGGAAGTGGAGGCGGGAGGATCGCAAGTTTGAGACCAGAGGCAGTCTGCGTAATTTAGCGAGACCCTGTCTCAAAAAGTTTAAAAAAGTGGGGGGCTGGGGGTGCAGCTCAGTGGTCCAGCACTTGCAGAGCATGCAGGCTCAAGGCCCTGGGTTCAACCCCCAGTACTAAAAAAAAAAAAAAAAAAGGGGTCTCACTATATAGCTCAGGCTGATCCTCTGGCCTCAGCCACCCATGTGCTGGGAATACAGGAGTGAATCCCCATGCCTAGCTCATACTTATGTTTTAATTCTCCCTCACTCACTCACCTGAATGTAACCTTCAATAGGCACTCAATGCATATGTGTTAAATCAGTAAATGAATAATAACAGCAAAGCATTGCACTGGCCATGTTCACAGATATGGGTAATTATCAATTACTGCCTCAAGAAGTCCTCATTCCAAGGTGAATAAACACAGACATGTAAATAGAAGCCATGCACAAAGCACTAGGAGTGCTCACAGGAAACAGCTACTAGCTACTGAGGTTTGGATGACAGACAAATGCAGTAGAATCATCTTAGGTGGAAAATGTAGAGCCTAGTACTGGCTGGTAATATGAGATCTGTAGGTATGATGGGGACAAAAGTAAGGGAGAACATTCAAATAAAAAGGAAACAACATAACCTGACAATTTACGAATGAATGAATGAGAACAGCGAATTTGGGACATAATTATATTTGGCTCTCGTCTATGTGTCTATGCAGAGAAGAGAGGTAGGAATGAAGGAGACAGGAGAGAGAAAGAAGAGTAAGAAAAAAGACCATGCATGTCAAGATAAATGTAAATAACACATGCATGTAGAACATATGTGTGTGCAGAGACCGGTACCCATGTGTAGGAAGATATGAATTACATATGCATGTACATATATATAATGTGTTCACATTTACATAAGGCACATATACATGAGACGATGATAGAACTCTCAGGAACACATTTAGGTTCTGCTTTTTCTCTGTTTCTGTTGCTACACTTTGTAATCTCAATAGAAATGTTACAAGTACACAAAGCTATATAAAACGTGGTAAAATCTCTAAGTTCTAACTCTTTTTCTCTCGAAAAAAGGAAACTCCTGATCTCCACTTTTAATAGCTTACAAAAACTATTTGTATAAATTAGCAGATTTTAGGATTAATGACTGATGTTGAAACGTGATCTTTTTTTCTAGGAATTTCCTTTCTTCTCTGTCTCCCAGCAAAGGGTTCCATCAATTTACACAAAATGTTCCTTGGCAGAGACTCCCTTCTGTTCATCAGAGGGTGCTAAGAGCCAGCTCCCAAATGGTGGCCAGCTGACTATTCCTTCATCTGCAAAACTGAGATAAATAAGTGATCTTTAGTAAAAGTAAAAAAAAGAAGAAGAAAGAAAGAAAAAAGAAAGAAAAGGAAAGAAAAGAAAAGAAAGAAATTAATCTAAGTGGAAGTGGATATGAAAGCTAAATTTTAAGCTTGGTTACTTGGTGTGAATGCAAAGAGGGAGAGTAACATAAAACTCTAGCAGGGCTTTTTTTTTTTTTTTAAATGTTTTGCATTATAATAATAATGTAACCTCAGGATACAGTTCAGAGAGGAATGTGTCTGGTTTTAAGTGAGACTGCAGTAAGCTTTTTACTGCAGTGTGGCAAGCATCTCTTAATAAAGCTATATTAGAATCTGTCCAGTAAAAATATTTGCGTTATTTTGAACACTGATTAAAACATTTTGTGCGGGCTCCAGCACAGGAGTGCCATATACTAAGCAAGACCCACTATGGAAGTTGGCAGAAAATAAATCATTGTGCTCTAAAATCTGCTGTGCTTGCTGTCTTCATTACAGAGACCTTGTATGCAGCATACAAAAACATCTATAATGTTTCCAGCACCTGGATGGCTGCACTATTAAACATCAATACAATCTGTGTTCATATCATCTCCATGCTAATCAGATCGATTACTACTGATATAGTGTCTTGTCACAGTATCGCAATGCTAATCAAACAAATGGAGCTATGGGGAGATGATTCAGATATTTAGGTGTTTAATAGCACACTGCAATAAAAGAAAAGGGCTCAACAGAAAACATAGAAGGTGCAGCTGTGTCATGGGCAGGCTGACTCCTCAAGTAGTCCTGGGTGGTGCTGTTGTAATTTTGTCAGTAGCCATTAAAAGGGGGAATATAATACAGTCTGATGCCATAAAATGGACTTTAAAGGGAAATGAGATTACTGCTGCTGCTTAACATGGAAGAGGTAATTAGCTGCACAGGTAATTAGATACAGATTCCTACAATATCCCAGTAAGGGCAGTGTCTGATGGCAACAGATACATCTCTAGTCTGTTGAAAAGGATCAATGTCACAGTTGTTTTCGATACAAAATAACATCCACATCCAAAACAATATCCTCCAGCCAGAAAAAGTTATCATAGAAGCTGTAGTAAAATGTGTTACTACTTAATAAAAATGAGTGAAAAAGAAAGGAGTGGGTGATGGGGCAAGGAGGGACACCCTTGCCTCACTCTAGCTAGCAGGCCTTAGGCTACATGCATATTTAACTCCATTGTCACTTTGTGATGCTATCGGTTGAGCATATCTCCTGGCTTTTATTCAGCTAATTTCATTTATAGCAAAATTCTTAGACAAGTATAATGAAGGGGCAAAATCAATGATAGTACCCAAGTCATGGAAAAACCCATTATCACACTGTTCCTTTAAATAATGACCAAAAAAATGTAATGCATGTCTAAAGTACACACATTTTGTTCAGGAGCATATATTTCATCAACTGAGATACTCCTACCCTTGGATGTAAAAGCAAATGAAACTTCTTGACCAGGGAGTGAAAACTATTTTTTCTGTTAGGAAAGCAGAGGAGTTATCCCAACCACAATGCTGGTCCATGTGACATCATCTTCCATTTATGTTTTCAAAAAATAGTTGTGAAATGCCTGTTACATGTGGAATTCTGACCCAAAGCCTAGCTGCCTGCAAACACTCAGGCCACTGCACCAAGACATAGCACTACACTGCCAGAGAAGAGCTGTATGAATTGAAGTGCATACAGAAAAAGCAAAGCTGACAGAGTAAACCCTGCATTCAATTGCAGTAAAGCAGGCTCAGAAAACACAAACCAAGAGTAAAATCAAATACAAGAGTAAAATCAAACCTTCAGGGGAAAAAATCCAAACACTGTATACCTCTTCCTGTAAGAAAAAGAAAAGAAAAGGAAAGGAAAGGTATAAAGAAAAGAAAGAAAGAAGGAAGGAAGGATGTAAGGAAAGAAGGAAGAGAGAGAGAAAACAAAGAAAAAAATCACCTCACATAATTTAGAGGGGTTCTGAAACAATTCTGAGAACTGATTATAATGCTTCCCATTGAGGAGTGTGACTTAGAAAACCAGTTTGCTGGTTCATTGAGAAGAGAGACCTTCAGTTGTGTTACTCTGAAAGAGACCTGACACCTTCAACTTTCTCCTCATTCCTGCCTACCTTGTCAGATCAGTGGTGAACTAGATGAAAAGAATAAAGTATTCTGATACTATGAATGGCCATCAGAGATATGCCTAGCCAAGCCAGCTGGCTGCTGGAAATCATCTGACACCATGAATAAACTTTAGTCAACAAATATTCACTTTTTGGTCTAAACATTCAAGATATTCCTTTGTATCAGGTTTCCTCTCAAGATAGCAGAATGATATGCTAGCCTTGAACAGTCCCATGGACAGGGCTGAACTCATCGTTTCACACCGCCAAAGAGGACCCATGCTTTGCTTGGGCTAATGCTCTGTTGTTGACATTTAAAACAATGAACCCACATTCTCATTGTACCTTGGCCCTGTCATTTTTGTAGTTGCTATTGTCCATCAAGGAAGGTGACAAACATCAGCATCCCTCTTATATATGAGAGAAAGAAAGAAAGCTGCCTTATTCACCATGTTGTTGTTGTTGTTGTTAGGTGCCTTCGAGTCAGTATCTGACTCAGCAACCCTATGCACAATAGGCAAAACAGTATTATTAGTGCTTCTCTGCTATTCATAGGGTTTCAATGGCTGATTGTTTTTTGGGAGTGGGTTGCTGGGTCCTTCTCCTAAGCCTATAGCACCTGGTGTTAGCAGTAAGTCTCCTATCCAAGTATTAACCAGGCTCAACCCTGCTTAGCTTCCAAGATCTGACACTACAGTGGTGCAGCTACAGGCTACTCACAATATGGCATTCTCTATAAAGCCCTTTAGTATCTTCAATTCTGAGGAACACATGGAGAATTTAGATGTTAAAGTACAACCAGAGAAGACCTTGAGAAGGACTCTATCTTTATTGAACTAAAGGATACCCAACAATGGATTTGTTTAGCTCAGATCTGGACTGGAATGATCCTGCAGAGTGGAAAGTCTGGAAAGCAAATCTAGGGTAGCTGGGAGGCAAAATGAAAGAGAGGCATGGCTGTCTGAGGGTTTCCCTAAAATGCTGGAACAACACTGGGTCCAGAAGCATTGACCTCTGAAAGTCTAGTGATGTTTCACCTACTTATCTCACCCTGTCTGTGGCACATAATACTTTTCTAATGGGTTTGGTTATCTGGGTCTACTAAAATATCTGTAAGCCTATAGCTTATAGAATCCACCAGTCTTGATATTTCACAAAACATCTAGCTATTCTCTCCCATGCTAATTTTCATTTTTTCTATTTATTGGATTCTCAAAAAGTTTCTCTTATAACCAATGGATTTTTCTTTGATGTCATCATCTTGATTCCTCTATACCTTCTGATACATTTATGTTCTCTTTGATATCAACTTCAAGGCCTCATTTGCACACTTGGTTTGTGAGACACAGTCCTCTCTCCTCCCTCTCCTCTATCTTCTCTTCTAGAACATTTAATCTACTGCACTTCTCATTCTGCATCGCCATCTCTGCCCCAGCCACCCAATTTCCTATTCTGGGACCACTTCAACAATAGTATCCTCAGGCTTATTGTTGTTGAGTATGACACATTCATACATGGTTAGTATTTCCACAATGTCTAGAAATGAACTGATTTTTTAACATTTTTCAATTCCTTTCCTCCCTGAAAAATGAGTGCTTGTTCCTGACTCTCATCCCACTTCCAGACTCCTCACTATTCTCCTTCTGCTCCACTCTCCTGTGTCCCTGTACCTCTCTGTCTCATACCATCTCTCCCAGTCAGAGGAACACTGGGCCCTGAAATGCTTAGGAGTGCTCACATATTCCTCAAGCTCAGGTCAAATTTCACCTCCTTTGTGGCTACTCAAATTCAAGTGAGCCCTTTGCCATCAACTGAGAATCTAATGCTTGTGCCCACTTTTGGTCGTGTAACATATACTGTCTTGTCTTATGCCTCTTACAGGGATGTCTTATAATGCTACTTGGCTTTTCTTATATATTTGTTTTATGTCTCCAATTATCTTGCATTATGCTTGAGGATGGGGTATCATATTAAGCCTGCTATAATGCCCAAATAGAGCCATGTATAAAATCAAGTACCATCAATATTGTTAAGGCAAAGGAAACAGATTTCTCATAAACAGTAATTTGGCCTTCTTATGACATACAGAGTAGCTTAACACCATTCCCAAATAAATTTATTTTACTTTTAATGTGGTGTAATTTCTTGAGTGTTTTGCTTTCAAAATTTGTAATAACTAGCCATCATGTGGAAAGGACATCCAAGAAGTGGTTGGGCTGTAGTTTAGATGAACAGCTATCACCATTTCCCTGTGCAAATCACAAACAAGTAATGGCTTCAGCTTCAGTAATATTCCACTAATGCTTTTTAAACAAAGATACATGTAGGCAGCAAGTGACTCAGCTTCTGAAATATGCTTAAATAAAAATAATCACATTGTTTTAGAATAGAAGATTGTGTTTAATTGGTAATTTGTGGGTTCTAAGATGGAAACAGACTACTGCGGATTCTAATGTTCCGTTAATAAATGAATTACTGTAATGTAATCCAATTACTACTCATCTCAATTGAACAGATAACTTTCTTTAAACAAAAAATAAAGGGACTGAAGTGATTTGGTTTACCTATTCTTAAACAGATGGAACTGAAAACTGAATTTTAAAAAGTAATGCCAAACTGCCTCAATGGATTTGCTGCATAAAATGCTCAGCATAATTATACACATGCTGCTGGCCTTTGAAAATACCTCAACTGCCTGCCAGACACCAGTAGTGACAGTTAGGCAGTCACAGTCATTAGTTTAAAGCCCCATCTAAGAAAAATTGCCTTTGTATGACACCATGATGTTAAGCAGACCAATTTCTTACCGTCCCTCACAGGACAAGAATTCCTAAGTGTCCTCATCTCCAGATCATTTTCAGGCCATAGAAAATACTTTTTACTCTTTAGCTCTCCCAACTAGCACAAAATGAATCAAATAGTTTTTATGGAGCTCACTTGTCATTGAAAAGATATTACTGATTATATTTACTTGCCTAATTTTGTATGTTGCTTAGATATCAATCTCAAATATTTTTAATTTATATCCTGCACACCTATAGCAGAATCATCAGGCCCTTCTTAATAGTATTGCATATTTTCCTTTGTTAAAAACTAGTATTTGGTCTGAAGACCATTAGTTAGAGCTGTCAATATGAGAGAAGTACATAGGCTAAAAAATAAGTCATAAAGCATCAAGACCCAAAATGCTGGTAAGCATCACTCAGGAATTCTCCAAGTGAGATCTCACAGTATTTCCAGTTTTTACTGGGGACACTGGTGCTGGAGCAATGGTGACAGCTCTCTTGATGTTTCATAAAGCAGTCAAATGCCTACCCTGTGATGGATGGCATGACTTATGTGAGAACTCATAAAAATAAGTTAGGAACATATAACCTAACCTTCAACTCCTGTTTACAAAAAAGAACAAGGATAAACTTTTCTCCACCTACCCATCTGTGGAGAAAGAACTCAGAGATGACTCATGGGATAGATGGGTCTTTTTTGATAGTTGATTCTCCTTGGAAAATGCTTTGTGGGTTTTGTAAACAAAACTAAAGATTTTCAAACAGAAAGGCTGGTTTGACTAAGCCTCAAAATTGGGGACAGAAGAAAATTATGGAAACCTGAGGTTACAATTCACTCTTCTCTGCAGATGGCCAAGTACACGGTAATCACACTTAGAGAGTAAAATATGGGAGATGTAAACTTGTTCTCATGATAACATCGCACTGAGAAGCTGTTTCAACTCAGAGTAGACAATCTAGAGGACCAGTGTGGGGCTCCTTCAACATGCCTTCCACAAACACTTCTTGAGCATTACAAAGCATGCCAAGCTCTACTTGGGATATGAAACCACAGTCCCTGAATATTCAAGGTTTTCACAATTTAATTTTGAAGTCAGACACATAGGCACCCAACTAGATATGTGATACATGTTATAGAAATTCTACAATTAATAGTCATGTTCAACAAACTATTTCCAGTCCCTATGTTCTTCTCTTCTCTTTTCTTTTCTTCTTTGCTTTTTCTTCTTTTTCTTCTCTCCATTACTGTGAGTTGAACCCAGGGATTCATGTATGCTAGGCAAGTGCTCTACCACTGCACCTCTGGTCCTTTTTTACTATTTATTTTAGAACAGGATTTTGCTAAATTGTGCAGCCTGCCTAAGGCCCCAGATCTGAGATCCTTGTGCCTCAGCCTCCCGAGGAGCTTGGATTATAGGGTGTACCATGGCATCTAGCTTCTAGCCTCTTTTAACAGTTAAAATCTGTTATTTCAGTGAAGTTCCAAGTTACTACTCTGTGACTATTTTCTTATCTGTAAAATATAAATAAAATAATCTACCTCAGAGGACTTTTGTGAAGAGAAAACAAATGTGTTACGGCTAGAATGTTCAATAAATATTATTTCTTTCTGAAAAAGACTTGTTCAATTACATACACATTTGTTTCAAGTTTATAAGAGACACTGCTATTTTTAGAAGATTTCGTTCTATCTACAGTGTTATCATTTCTTTGGAAAAATACAAGAGATTTTAAAAAATAAACCATGATATTGGTTACAAAGCCATAATTCTATTTTAAAGTACTTGAATTCTAAAACTTCACTTTCCTTAGTAAAGAGGGCTTGTACTATTTATTTCAACAGTTCCATTTCAAACTTATAGGCATAATATGTTAATATTTTTCATCCTATTGGCTCAGCTCTCATTAGCAATAATCTGGTTTGCAATGGTCTGCTAGGATTAAGTGGGCTCTCAAATGCCTTCTATCTGCTACTGCCTAAGGTTAAGAAGACTTTTAAATTCTTTAAATTGTCACATAAAAATAACACATATACATGGAGTACTATGTGATTTTTGTGTGTATGGGGGTGCTTCGGGGTTGAACTTAGGGCCTTGTACATACTAAGAAAGTGCTCTACCACTGAGCTGCACCTCCGGCCCTTTTCTCCATTTATTTTTGAGACAGGTTCTCATTAAATTGTGTAAGCTGCCTCTGGCCTCAAACTCACAATCCTCCTGTCTCAGCCTCTGGAGTCATTGGGATTACAGGCATGCACTATGGCACCTGGGCCTATGTGATATTTTGAAACAGGCACCCGTTGTATAAAATGTTCAAATCAGAGCGAACATGTCCATATCCTCCAACCCTTATCATTTCTTTGCTCTGAAAACATTCAAAATCCTTTCTCCTAGTTCTTGTGAAAAATACTGCTATAGTTTAGATGTGAAATGTCCCCAAAAGCCCATGTGTTAAAGGCTTGTGTCTCCAACTTGTCAGTTGGGAGGTAGCGGAAACTTTAAGAGTTGAGGACTAGTGGGAAGTACCCTGGTTCCTGACAACATATCCTTGAAGGGATTCCTGGGACCCTGGCCTCTTCTTTTACTTCTTCACGTCCTGGCTGCCATGAAGCGAGAAGCTTTGCTCCCCCACACTCTCCCCACTGTGATGTTCTGCCTCTTCACAGGTCCAAAAGCAATGGGGCCAAATGACCAATGGGGCCAAGTGGGTCTGAAACCTCTGAAACCATAAACCAAAATAAATCACCTTCCCTCTCTTTAAGTTGATTATCTCACATATTCTGTTAGAGTAATGGAAAGCTAACACATATATGGTACCTTATCCTTTTCTATAGTTATGCTACTATTCAATAGAAAACAAAGTTTATTTCTCCTATCTGGGAAGCCTCACTTTTAAGCAGGCAAGATGGAAGAGTCAGTAAGAACCTTATATTTATTCCCCCACAAAACATGTTGTTCATGCATCTGAATATAGGAAACATTTCACTGATTAGAAATGAAACAATGAACAATTCAGGTCTCAATAGTACTTTAGAAAATGAAACACTAAAGACTCAGTGAGAACCTTGTATTTATTCCCCCCAAAAAACATCTTGTTCATGCACCTGAATACAGAAAATGTATCACTGATTAAAAATGAAACAATGAACAATTTAGGTCTCAGTAATATTTTAGAAAATAAAACACTAACACAGTTAATGTTAGATATTCTATTGGTGAGGATGATGATGAGAAGAAAGAGATGGTAGCGATGGTGATAATTTTCAACCTTTATTGGATACATGCCCCATGTGAGATATTTACATCTTCTCAAATTCTTCCTGGGTGAAGTTTTAAACCCAAATGGAGCAAAGAAATTATAAACAATTGGCTTCACCGTTCTACTTTATAACTGAGAATGCTGAAGTTCACAGAGATTAAGTAAATCATTCAGGCTACATGGTTCTAATAAGCAGTAAATCCAGGATTTAAACTCACTTTCCCACTGGCTCCCAAACACTACTTCTCAGTTCCAACATAATAAATAGGTGATGATGATAACAGTGGTGATTTAATGCCCTTTTGGAAACTTATTTTTATTAGCATTTCCAGAGATACTGAGAAGGCCTATAAATTTGTATTTACATGATATTCCCAATAGATTAGAGAAAATTAAGGAATACTTTCTAGACATGGACAGTCTTTACAAGAGCAAAGGAATCTCATTCTTCTCACAGAAAAGTCAGTGTTCCTTTCCCCAGCAAAGGGTGGCAAGCAGTAGGTTTGTAATAATCTCCTGAATCCTACCACAGCTGACAAACTCATCATGACTCGTATTTTATGGGATTGTAGATTAATTCTCTGGGGTTCTATTTTAGTAGTTCAGAATCTCTAGAGATTCATAATCACCCGCCCTCCCTCAAAAACTTTCCAAGTTAATACAAAGGAGGAAGAGCAAGATTCTGAAATTCTAATTAGTCATGCTTTCCATATATTACAGCATGAGTAACAGGTTCTAAACCCCTGTGATGACATGGAAAAGATCCTGAGGCAGATCCCTTAGGTCAGAACCCATAGATAGAATCAGCATGTGGCCTTCAATGTGGATAGTCTGTCATGGCATCTGCTTACCAGTACATAAGCCAATCCTTGTGAAGAATGAAGAAAAGAAGGTAAATCAAGAGGGAATCTACAGATCAAATTTTTGTAAGAAGCCATTTGCCAAAAAACAAATAAAGCCAGCAGTAAAGAAGTCTGTTGACATCTCTAGATTACCCAATGTCATTTTAAATTTTAGGAGGATTATAGGATTATCTTATTCTTTTCCTCATGGAAGATGTAATCTAGAAAAAATATTTAAATCAATTCAGCACTAAGCTGATAATAACTCTGCAGGGAATGAAACTAAAGTTTTGACAGGCAACAGAGATTTCTTATTGGATTTTTGCTTCCAGAAAACAGTGGAACTGTAGAGATGTTTAAACACAGGAACTTGCGACTTTGCTTTTCTAGATGACACAAAGTTTTGAAATGAAAATCCATCCTGGTCATTGTATTATACAGGGAGGGAAAATCAGTTCACAACTTCATGCTGCAGTATAGGTGACACTTGGCTCTCTGCCTTACTAGAGTAAATATGAAGATGCCTGAAAATACATCTGGAAGATGGTCACACTGCTGGTACCAGAATGTATGTTAGGAATGCTTCACTCAGCACTGACAGCCATTTACTGGACCCTCCAAAGAGTGAAAATCAGAGAGTGACACCCATTCTGGGGACTAGGGTCTAGCTTTGACCCTCTCAGAATACTCAAAATTCAGGGGCAGTGCAAAAGTGCCTATGTGTATATCTGCTAGAGGAAGAGTGATACCTGGACAATGATAACTGATGCATACCGCACAACAACAAGACTCCTACTTCTAAATTATAAACTCTTCCTCTCAACAATATACTCCTCCTTGGAGTGAGGAATGGTGGAGGAGGTGACCTCAAGGTGAACAGCGCAACTTTAATAGTCCTGGAAATAATTATAATAATACCAATAATACCAAAGAATGGTAATAATATAGATGGGCTAGAAAATTCATGTAACAGTACTGACAATGTAAAAAGATAGTTCACTACAGAAAATGTTTCGATCTTAAACATAATTGGGACCCAAAGATATATAGAAAAATACTACCATAAAAAGACAAGCAAATGGAAGAGAGGTCTTTGGTAGGGGGGTGGGATGGGGGGAGGAAGTACACAAGAGGGTAAGGGGGAACTTATTTATGTAATGTACAACAAAATGCATATATGGAAATGTCACAATGAAATGCATGTCAGAATGAATCACATTAAGTTGTACATTGAAAGTTTCCAATAAAATAAAAATAATCTACTCCTCCTTCACCACTACCTCAGGACAAGGCTCCTGTGTAAGATATGCATGGGGTTCCAGAGCTTTCCCCATTCACCTGGCCTATAACCCATCAGGAATTTGCCTTTTTAAAGACACCCTCCACAGACAGCTTCAGCATACACTGGTGGGGCCATCTATGAAGTTTAAGTGTTTTTCTTTTTTTCCAGATTGGAATACAAAAGTTAAAATGATTCATTTTCTCAGCCACTAAAAATAACAATGGTGAGTCTTTCATGACAAAAAAAAAAGATTAATCTTCTTCATTGTCTTCTAATTTTGTCAGTGTATATTCAAAGTTATGTATAAAATATACAGGAACCTGCTGATGAAACAAGCTGGAAATTAAGGTCTATCAGCCTAGTGATGTTGAGTTTATTAATCTACTGCACAGAGACACACAGAGAGTGTTTATGTGTGGAAGAGAAAAATCAGAGAGAGAGAGAGAGAGAGAGAGAGAGAGAGAGATTTTGAGGTTGACCAACCAAAAGATAACTTTTTTCCCAGTATGTGGGGGTTGAAACCAGGGCTTCACATATACTTACCGTGGGTGTGCACCCCTAGCCCATTTTTTATTTTTCATTTTGAGACAGCATATTGCTAAGTTGTACAGATTGCCTTTGGCTTCAAACTTGTGCTCCTCCTGTATCAGCCTCCTGAGTCACAGGGATTATAAGCATGAGGCACCTGCCTAGCTGCAAAAGATGACATCTCAAGTCATGTTTTTCTACAGCATAGACCTCAAGTAAATCCTTGTCTCTACTTAACTATGAGGTAGATATCAATTGTTTTCTGCGGTATTAAATTATTTTGTCATGATGGAAGAAGTTTCAGAGAAATTTCCTAAATTTACACAACAGGTAACTCCAATGATCTTGCTTCCAAGACTTCTCTAGTTGATTTTTTCTTAATGAAATATGGTAAAATATTAATTCAAGATGCCAAAAGACATACAGAAACAGAAACACTGCTGCACATTTGTTCTAATATAATTGCAGGATGTTGGCTCCACTCCTAGGTAATTATTACATTAGTTAGCTAGGGCTCCCTATGGGGTTATGCAATTTTTTAAAGTAGTTAGACCAGATATCCTGTCCATGGGAAAGTCATTTGTGTGCAACCCCACATCAGTTATGTTTTCTAGGAGATAACAAGGCTCTTGCATACTCAGCTGTATCACAAACTGTATGTGCATATGTAAATATTCACTGCCTCCCCTAACTTTCTCTTTATATATGGTATACATATACAGCACATAAAGCCATAAAACACACACATACACATATATGGAGATGGCAAAGAGCTAATAAGTCCAACATGCTAAACCATATTAAATCATAAACAACTCATGCTTCCTCAAAGAACATCTACAACAAATTTTTTTCTGTTTTTGAGCTTTGACAGCCTCTTTGAATATAAGTGAGAAGCATATTCCAGAGAAGGAGGTCACTGTGGAGAGCAATCCCGACATATTAAATTTGGAAGTCTGGAAAAGAAAATCATGGATCCAATCTGTTCCTTCTGAGAAGCACAATCTACGTGCATCAAAGAAATACATCCTTTAGAACAGTCACATTACATCTGATCAATATAAAAGATGCATAGCTATTTCACACTTAATAAAGGAATCAATGTGAAGAAGAACTCTGCCTTTCTTTTTTCCACTGAAGTTCTAGTAGTCATCAGTTACAGCCCATTTAAATCTGACTAGAGTCTGGCACCTGGGTTTGGTTGGCTAGTCATTCCAGCACTGGCAAAAAGAATAAACCCACAGAAATTCAGGCTCTACAAATCTAATTTCACAATTAAGCTATGAGCTATAGGTACACAAACTGATTAGGCACAAGTATATGATGGCAAACCACCTCCAAACCAAACATCCAATTCCCTAATCTTTTAATGCTAATAATTGACAATATTTACTAACTTCACAAAAGTATGTACAGTGGGAATAATCAAGTTATTTTAGAATCTCACACTACCCTCACAATCCATTAAAGCATTTGGCCCAAGTTGTTGTTGTTGTATCCGACTCATAGAGACCCTCATAGGGTTTTCTATGGCTGACTGTTTCGGGATTGCCTTGGGAGTGGATTGCCAGGTCCTTCTCCCATTTTTTGCAGTGCTGGGAATTGAACTCAGGACCTCAGAGACTGCAGTGCAGCACTCTACCAACTGAGCTAAATCCTAGCTTTGGTCCAAGATAACCTATAAATTACCCATTTTTATACTGGTTTCCAATATGACATCCGATTGCCATAGAATCTAAGCAGTTTTACAACTGGTAGTATTATTCTGTTGCACTCAGAGGTGAGGAGATTTGTCCAGTGTCACCAAATATAAATTGATAATGACTAACACCAGAACCCAGCTTCCTTATAGTTAGGGCTCTATGATCTGGATTAAGTGATTCTAGGAGGGCTCCTTCAAATAAAGGGACATTTCAGTATCATGAATCCAAATAGCCTTAGCACCTTGAAAGGTTCAATTATTCCAAACACGATTACACTTTACTGTTGGTGCATCACAGATCCTGCTTTGGTCACCACTGCAATGGAGAAAAAGGAAGCCTCAGGAACTATGGCAATGTCCGGTGACAGAAATGGGTTCCTTTCTTTCACACTGGTAATTTTTTAAAAACTGAACTGTCATTATTAGGGAATGCTGCAATAAATCACTTCTTCGTGCACCTTTCCTACAAAACACCTATAATTGAAGCATTCTGGAGTGATGACAATTATAGGAGTAAAACATTTATAGCATACATCTTTCCCCATCCCAAATAGCTCCGGGCATCTAACGCAACCAACAATTACAGCTTTCTGCCTTAAGTACTGAACCTTCTGTAAAAGAAAAAAAAAATCATTGTCAATCTTGTAAACCTAAATAACTACTGTATGCTTCATTTCTTTCTTCCTGTGTAGCATTCCTGTAATTTACAATTTTCTAAAAAAAGACATCACTAATAATTACATACATTGTGTCAAAGCCAACAATAAAAAGTTCTACTCTTAATCCTGATATACAAAACAGCAGGACTCACACTGAATTCCCCCTGGGTATGGCTCCTCAGAGGAAATGTTAAATTCCTGTGTGTCACACATACACATAAATATACACATTCACATTCATGTGTACATACAAGTAGAAGTGAAACAAGACTTGGACAACCTATTACCCTTACCTGAGAAAACCATGTCTTCATATTAAGAAGAAGATACATGCTAGTAATATTTAATTCTTATTAACACTTGCTATACTCCCATTTCAATGTAAAATAAAAACATGCATGACTATAAATAATGTCAAGAAAAAACTGAGATTGTATTTGGAAGGAAAAAGGGAAACAGAGGCTTAATTTAAGACTAGACTGTATCTCTATAGTCCAAAACCTTTGTTCTAGTTTTCATGTTTAACATTTTTTCCATATTATTGGACAGTAACATGTCAATTAGCTAAGTCTAATAAGAATTTAAAGAATTTATATAATTATACACCTCGTTTTACTGCTTTGCCTAAGATCATTGTCACCTCCTATAAAATACTTTTCATTAAAAAAAGGCAATTTCTTCAGTCCTTTGATGGGACATAATTAGCTTTTCTGACATATCAAAGTCACCTTGCAACACTAACTCTATGCTGTAACACTGGAGCCAGGTGTGTGTTACATGACTTTTTTCTTTACAGTGCAGACAGAACTGCTGATGGATGCCTCTGTAGTTTTAATATCTGACAGTAGGTGCAAGTAAATAACATTTTTATTTAAAAAACTATAATACGTAGTGATAATGAAGAGCAGAGGCAGCTTTTTCATTTACAACCTGTCTATAAATTTTGACAGGAAATTGAAACCTGTTTAATATGCTCAGTCTGAGTAAGTTAGTTCTAAGAACATGCACTCTAGAGTTAAACCACAGCAGTCAGAATTATTCTCCCTGAAATGAACAAAGTGACAACGTAGGGTTCCTAACTGGAGTTTCCAATCTGACACATAATATGTGGCTAGACTTGGGTAGGAATCCAGAGCTCTCCTGCCTGTAAACTTACAGCAATGATTGTCTATTACTAAAAGAATTTAATTTGCAGCCCCTAACAACACTACTTGAAAAAAATTACTAGTGTTACTCTGTTTTGATTCAGAAAGTCACTATGCATTGAGACTTCTTAAATCATTAGCATCTTTGGTGGTACTATTTGGTAGACAGACTGGCAGTAAGAATGGTATTGTTGTTGTTAGGTGCCGTTGAGTTGGTATCCAACTTATAGCAACCCTATGTACAATAGGCAAAACACTATTGTCAATGCTGCTCTGTTATTCACAGGGTTTGTAATGGTGGATTGATTTTTGGGAGTGGGTTGCCAGGTCCTTCTCCCAAGCCTACAGTATCTGGTGTTCCCAGGTGTCCTCCCACCCAAGTACTAACCAGGCCGGCCCTGCTTATTTTCCAAGATCTGAGGGGATCGGAGGACACAGGGCTAAGGCTGCAGGAAAGAATGGTATAGTTTAAGTTAAATTAACTCACTATACAAAAATTCTATAGTGGACAACTCTGATTCCACACTCGTATCTGTAAATTAAGAACATTTTGGTCAACACTTTAGAAGATATAAAGCAGAGGCCTCTACTGGCAATGCAAACTGAAATATGATTTAAAATTTAATAACACCTATACGTAAGGGAAAACCACATGAAGTAAGATTCTGAGTGTCCAGAGGCCACCAGGGCTCCAGTGAGGGCTCCATCTGCACATATAGGAACAACTCCATTAATAAAGACAGAGATACAACTTGTTAAAAAACTAAAAAACAATCTTGGGTACCAGGGTGCACACCTATAATCCCAGAGATTTGGTTTCAAATAAAAAAGGAGCTGGCTATAGCTCGGTGGTAGAGCACTTGCCCAGCATATGCAAGGCCCTGGATTCAACCCCCAAGTACTGGAAAAAAAAAAAAAAAGTCAAGATGTATGATATCCCTTACTCCCTCACATCTTATTTTTCTTTCTTTATTAGTAAATGATGATGGGGTACAGAGTAATACAGCATTGGCTTTTTCCATTATGCATCCTTTATAGCACTTCTAGCAACACTTTCATTGACCCACAAAGTTTATGGAGCCTTATGGCTAGTATGAAGTAAAACTCTGATGCTTATTTGGGTTGTTTTCCCCTATTTTTCCAATATACTCATGAAGTTGTGCTGTTTACATTGAGATAGACCTCTCCCCCTTCATTCATCCTCATTGGCCCTCCTCCCCGTCCCATCTTCTCCAATCTTTGCTTTCCACTGCTAGTTCTCTCCCTCCATTCTACTCCTTATATTGTCCCTTCTATGCTATTTAATTGTGCATTTTTATATATTAATTTATGTATAGGATTTTTTTCTTCCTTTAAGTATCACATCTTATTTTTTAGGCCTATGTGTCTATAAAGGCTTAGGGCAACACTGAGGCAGCACTTTGAGGTCAACTCCTTCTAAACTTTTCACATAAAATCTAAATCCTTCAAGTCAATTCAATGAGTACTTTACAGAAATTTACCTCCAACTACATGATGAAAACGTCAAAATTTTGGTTTGCTCTACAAAATGTTCTTTATAATCTACTTTAAGAAAGTATTTAAACTAGAAGTACACAAATTTACCAAACCTGATTCCATTGAAGCTATTATATTTGTAAAGAAGGCTCTGTAAAAGAACCTTGAGTTATTGTACTTTAGGAGGAAACAGATTGAGGATAAACTTAATATTTTCAATGTAATTATGGATATCCTTTGGTTTAGCTTTTCATTAATAATCCACTGCCTGACTGAAATAGGCATGCATGTACTGCTCCTAAAATTTAGGTCAATATCTCACATCAGGATACAATATTATGATCCACAAACCTGAGAAGAATTTCCTTTTCTGTCAGGTCCATAAAACTCTAAAACACCTAAAATATATAGATTGGCAATGGGGAGTGACTGTCAATGGATATAAGATTTCTGTTTGAGGTGATAAAACTATTCTAAAATTAGATTATGGTGATGGTTCCATAGTCCCATAAATACACTGTAAACCCCCAAATATTACACAGTTTAAGTAGGTGAACTTGATGGTAAGTAGTTATATCTCAGCAAAATTGCTGAAAATGTTAAAATTTAAAAGTCAATAAAGATCAAAGCACTGATCATAAGGGAGATGTAAATTAAAAACACCAAAAGGTATTACTTCATCATCACTAGAATAGCTAAGGAAGAGAATGAATAAACAAATAATGGTATATTTACATAGTGGAATATTATTTAGCAATAAAAAGGAATGAATCACTGATGCATACAACAAAATTGATTAATTTCACAAACATTATATTGAAGGACTGATATCAAGCCCTGCATTCCCACCCCAATACAAACTATCATCCACTTAGATGCACATCTAGAACTAAGCTAACATGATAGAAATCAGAGCATCAACTGCCTCTGGGGCATAGAAGAATTAACTAGAAGTAGGTACATGGCAACTTACTAGATATGGAAAGCTTTTATATCTTTATTAGAATCATAGTTACACAAGTGACTCCACTTATTAAAACTCAAACTGTTTACTTAAGGTCTGTGTCTTCTGTCAATTAAATCTCAATATAACAATAACAAAAAACTGTAGCACACCTATATGTCCATATAAGCTGGGTGCCCTATGTAAGTTAGGAAAAACAAATGTTGCAGTTAGACCTCCACTCTCTGTCATCTCTAGTACTGTAGTATTCGTTTAAGATAAATGCTTTCCTCATTGTTCTTTATCCATTTTAAGCACTAAAATATATTCATTGCAGATTTATTAATTTTCTAAAAATTGATTATAAGTTCTTACTTTTTAAAATAGAGTTAACACAAGATCTCTTGCACTGTATAATTAATATTTTCTTTCTCCTACTGGCTGTGAAATCATAATGTGGACCCAGGTATGACTGTGGCAGAGAACCATTCCCTGATCAATCTAGTTAGTATTTGTAGTCACTCACCCACCATCATCACTGTTTTATTCCTACTCATCATCACTTTGTAATTTTATGTTGTTTTATTTTTTCAAAGTGTCTACTATCTCTCTCCCTTCAGAAGAATTTACATTCTTTAAATGCAAAAACCTCTCCAGTCTCACCACTAAATCCTCAGCAACTTAAAGAGTGTCTGGCACAAAGTAGGTGCTTAAGAAAGTGCTGTGTAGCGGTGGTGAAATGTTCCACCAGACAATGGAATAATGCTGGGAAAACACTGGCAAATCAGACAACTGAACCTAACTTTATCAGCTGTGTGGTTTCAGATCAGGGGCTTGGGTCTCCGAGCTACAGTTTCCTTCCTTGCTAAAATAGCCTAACAGCTTGTAACTACATTTTATTGCTGTGAAGTTTGAATGACATTCAAGTCTTCTTTAGGAAAAGAGGCAAATAGAATAATGAAACCTAGTCAAACTGTGTGCAAAGCAAGTACAAGTAGGTCTTGAATAAGATTCTGTCTATAAAGGATGTAAGCTTTTGTGCATACCCTTCTTATGCATATTTGAGCTGCTAAGAAGTCATTCAAATATAAGGTTTCTATTTTCCACATACTAATTATAAAATTAAAATATAATTAATCATATATTTATTTAATCTACTATTTTTATTTTTCTGATGGTGTCCTTAGGTGCCATGGAGTTGGTGTCCAACTCATAGTGACCCTAGGTACAACAGGTAAAACAGTATCATTAGTGCTTCTCTGATATTCATAGGATTTTCAATGGCTGGTTGTTTTTTGGGAGTGGGCTGCTGGGTCCATCTCCCAAGCCTGCAGCACCTGGTGTTCCCTGGCTGTCTCCCACCCAAGTACTAACCAGGTCCGACCCTGCCTACCTCCTGAGATCTGATGGGATGGGAAGCCACCGTGGTAAGGCTGCAGGCATTTTTCTGATAGATAAAACAATCTTAGGATGAAGTGCTTATCAAAGTCAAACCAAGAACCATCTCACTGCCTTTAGACATTATTTGAAATACTATTTATTCCTCTCTAGATTTGAGAAGCAAGAAGAACAGAATTATAGAGGGAGATTAAACTTTAAGGAGATAAAGTTTGCAGTAAAAGACTCAGGTTAAAGTCTGCAGGTAACTTAAAAAGCAAGAGAGGGTGTATAGTTCAAATAAGTATTTGATTACAGTAATATTTGCCAAATTAAGTAAATTAAAACCACCATACTCTTATCCAAATATCTGAATAACATACAGTGAAAACTAATCCAATTGGAGAATCACAGAGAAGAAAACTTATTACAATTAGTTTCTCAAAGTAAGCAGATGACCTTTAACAACTCCTGCCCTATCAGATATTAAGCAATTAGACAGGAACCTGGGCATATTTCTCAGAATTAAAACACCTGGGATAACAAGTGAAGAAAACGGCACAGCTGGCCCAAGAAAAGCTGAGCACAAAGCAACAAACACACAGAAAACTAATACCATTTCCCAGCAACTCATTCTGAAGGCACGAATAAGATTAAAAAATTAGACCTTCTAAATATCTTTCTACAACAAAACTGTGAAAGTCTAAGTTCTAACCAAAAACATTTAGGCCAATCTTTTAATTTGCTGTAAAATACTTTCCATATTCTTATATAATTATCCATATAAATATATTGCACATATATAAATATTGCATATATATTATGTATGAACCCTATTATCTACCTATAAAACAAGTATGTATATAAAATTTGGCAGATGATTCTTGAAACAATCATTATATATTTATTTCTCTATTATTTTCTATATTTTGTGGATTTCTGAGGCAACCATACTGTTTTGGCAAAGGAAACAGAAGTAATTACATTTTTAATGATAAAATATTTAATCTGGTTTTGATTTAATACTGGTAAGGGTAGCTTTATCTGTAACTTTTTTTCTCTTTGTTTTGGTTTGGAGAATTTCTGATTTTCAATATTTTTTGAGCTGCTCAGGAACAAATGATAATTACAGAAATGTGTAGTTATCTGTCCATTTTAATGACTACTTTGAAAATCCAGACTTTCTTTTCCATGCGCTCTTTAAGAGTAAAGGGCAAGGAGCCTTTAACAGTGGGCATTAGTCCACATAAACTGTCACAAGTAGATCTAAGAAAAGCCACTGACCTTGTATACATTTATAGGAGATCTCATAGCTCCATCTAGCTCCGGACTAGGGAATTCGAGGAATATAGAGTTACACTCAACAGGACTACCAAAATAAAAGGGAAAACAGGGTGAGTCAAAAAGAAACTCTCATGCAAGCACTGAGTTCCTAAGTGCAGGAAATAAGTCAATTAACACTGATTAAAAAGAATATTCATTAGTTAATTGACAGTTGGTTTTCTAAATAAAGAAATTATTCCTGTCATTATTATTTACTACGTTAGCACCTCATTTAAAAAATAGAATCAATAATATGGGAAGGGAGTAGAAATGAACATGTTTTCCTCACTGAAATATTCCTCTGCCTCATACATTGTTCTAAACATTCTGAATCCTGCCTGAGCTCAGGAAAACAAAAAGGAAGTCACATCTAAAGTTGAAAGTGATGGATAATCAGGATATGATACAGAAATATGACATGATTAGTATTTTTTATTCAAACAATAGAGTCTGTTTTGAGTGGCTTATATCACACAATAAATCAAATGGGAACTTACACAAAGCCTCTCAAAGAGGTTTATTTTAAAACATAATTACAATTCATGAAAGTCAATAATCTCTCTTTAATATGAGAATGCGAACATAAATAATAAAATATTAAATAACTTCCAGTTAGCAAAATAACTTTCTTTCTAAAACTAGGGTACCCAGGAAAAATATCTACTTAAAATAGAGAATTTATCAAAGTAAATTCAAGTCAAGTTCTACATCAAAACATAACAAGTTTGGGTTTGTACTTGATATTACAAAAATTAAAGAACAGCATAATTCCTGCATTATAATATTAAAAGTAATTTTAAGTGTTTTAATAATGGAAAGGCCATCCCATTTTTCTCTAAACATCACTTGTTGCTGAAAAGCTCAAAACAAACATGAATATCCCTGACACCAAACAAATGGGTATTTAAATCGACTTGATTAGTTAGGTTCCAAAATATTCAGAAGACTCAAAGGAAACATTATGTGTATGTTTCTATACTTTGAAAAACTAGTCAACTCTGCAACATAAGTGTTCATCTTTCATTTTTATTTTGTAAATGGGTGAAATGATTCTAAGCAACTAGGACAGCTCTGGCCTGAAATACCCATTCTGAGCACTGCATACCTTGTGGCTTGAGAGTATTAAATTTCTAGTACAAAGTTACAGCTTCACTAAACATCAGTCCCTCGCCTTTCCTGCAGTGCCAAAAACCTAGCATGGAGACAATGCAGAAGCATTTGGTGGGCACTCTTAGAAACATTCAAATTAATTAAGTAGTGCCATTTTTTATCTTCAGCGAGGGATATTCTGAGTTATAGTTACAGTAAGAGGTATTTTGGTAGTTATCCAATTAATCGTCATGCTTAGCACTTTATTTGGCTTGGAGCCTGACAGCATACTTAAGTTACTTGCTTCTCAATCTAAGTGAGCTTTCTTTGCCACATCAGCCAAAGTGCTCATTTTGGGCGTCTTAGAAACAGAGCAAGAGAGAAACAGGAAGGTGCTAGCCAGAGCACACAAAAGCCTTGCTCCATCAACATGCCCAGCAAAGCACAGAGAAGGTTGGGAAGGCTGCAGCATGTACTTCTGCATCTTGCTCTCCTATGAGTCGTAGCTTTTCAGCACGTGTTATGATGACCAGTGGCAAAAATAAAACAGGGAATTAGCTAGATACTATCCACCCACAGCAATCAGAGAGAGAGGCACATTTCAACATTGAATTACTAAGTCAACATTAAAAATACCACACACACACACATCTTTGAAATCTAATTCCAACAACACTTGAGGAGCAAAGAGGAACAATAGAGAAGTTAAAGGTATGGTAAGACTGAACACCCATGTAAGGTTTTTTTTTTTTTTTCTCTCTCTCCTTATTTTTAGTACTCTTTGATCCTTAGGAAGAAAACTGTTAATCCCCTCCATGCTTAGGCCAAAATTATAAGACTGGATAAAAAGAATCTTAGCCAACAAAAACAACTGTCTACATTAAAAAGAAAACGTCACAATGCATCAAAGAAGTCATCAGAATATACTGTTTTCTTGCATTTCTGTTAGTGTTGTTGTTGGGTGTCATCCAGTAGGGTTCCACTTACAGCGACCCACTGTACAACAGAATGAAAAACTCCCTGATACTGTGCCAGGCACATGGTCTCTTTTATCCTTAAGCCCATTGTTGCAGACACTGTGTCAATCCATCTAGTGGATTGTCTTCCTTTTTTTCACTGACCTGCCACTCTTCCAAATGGGATGTTCTCCAGGGATTAGTCCCTCCTGACAACATGTCCAAAATATATAAGACATAGTCTAGCCATCCTTGCTTCTAAGGAGCACTCTGGTTGCACTTCTTCTAGGACAGATCTGTTGGTTTTTTTTGCAGTCCATGGCATATTCAATATTCATCACCAGCATAATAATTCAAAAGAATCAATTCTTTTCCAGTCTCCCTTATTCAATATCCAGCTTTAACAACCATATCATGCAACTGAAAATACCATGGCATGAGTAGAGCACACCTTTGTCTTCAATACGATGTCTTTACTTTTCAACACTTTAGAGAGGTCTTTTGCAACAGCTTTTCCCAATGCAATGCATCTTTGATTTCTTCACTGCTCCTTCCATGAGTGTTGATTGTAGAACCAAGTAAAGAAAAATCTTAGGGCTGAGTTTATTTACGTAGAGACTGTATTTTCAGGTTTCTAGGTGTTCCTACATACAGTCTCTATGTATATAACCTCAGCACTAATGCTCCAATTTTATATCTGGCAATAGATGGAAGCTTCCAGAGGCCTAATAAGCTAAATATTTCTTTGTTATATAAGCAATCTTTAGAAGAATCTCTTTTTAAAAAGTAAGATCAGAAAGTATAATCCTACTTATAACACTGCACTTGTCAAAGTTAGCACTTATATAACACTTCTGGGTCCCACCCCAGAATTTCTAAATGAGAATTTTTAACATGTGCCTGATGTGGATTCCACAAATACATTTGAAAAACAATGAAATGAACCAAACAGACTAAAAGGACTCATTTAATGGTGTTATTAAGCACCACACAAATTATATAACACTTCCTTGCTTTGACAATCATATCTGATAAGAAGTAGGGCTTCAAACCTGAAGCAGAACCTGTACCCTGGTCTCATTACAATTGAAGCAATTTTGCGATGTAACCATGTAATAATACTTATGCATCAGTTTATAGATAACAAGGCTTCAAGCTGAACCCAAACTCTGAATCTGTTCTGGTTCAAGCATTTTTAAAATTTTACCTAGAACTGAACCTGAACCCAGTGAAAACTGAGTTTGGTTTCAGCTTTTAATATTATTGGGTTTTGCTATTGTTGTTGTTTAATCATTAGTCATTTAAAACATAGAAAAAAATTGAAAAAATTATATTTCTCTATCCACATGTAGTATCAATACTTTAAACCCAAACCCAAACCAACCATGAACCCTCTAAATTTTAATATATTGAGCCTGTACCCAAATCTGAACTAATTTTTCATGAGTTTGAAGCCCTGGTAAGTAGTAAATAGTTGGCAGCAACAAAAGTTCTTAAAACAGAAACAGGCATCAACATTAAAAGCAGCCTAAAGGAACATATTTCAGTAGTCAGATACCTCATTTTACTTTTCTAGTGGCAATTTGATGATGAATGTAATCCCATTTCTCTTTGTCATTCCCAGCATAGTAGATTATATGATTATCTGATTCAGAATGGCCCTTTCCACTCCATTTTAGCTCACTGATACCTAGGGTGTCCATGTTTATGCACTCCATTTGACTTTTGATGATTTCTAATTTTCCTACGTGCATACACTACTTACATTCCACATTCCAATTATTGATGGATGTTTACAGTTCCTACTCATTTTCAGTCACACCACATCAGCAAATGGGGGACCCTGGGGCTTTACTATATTCCTGTCATTAGGGTAGACTCTACTTTGAGGAGGCAACTCTTCCCCAGTCATCTAAGGAGTGGATTCCAACATGGAGGGCCCAGTTTATGACACTATATCTGACAGTGTTTCACTGCTATCCATAAGGATGTCAATGGCTTATTGTTTTGGGAGTGAGTTAGCCAAGTCCTTCTCTGTTGTCTGTCTTAGTCTGGAAGCTCAGCTGAAACCTGTCTACCATGGGTGACCCTGCTAGTATCTGTAATACTGGTGGCATAACTTTCAGCATCACAGCAACATGCAAGCCCTCACGGTATGGCAAACTGACAGGCAGCAACACATCTGATGTGTTAGACACTAATTATCCAAGACTAGATGAATTGTGGCATGACATGTCAAAAGAAACTCTGAAACTTATCACTGAATGTCAAGCAGCTAAAGTAAAAGGAAGACAAAAAAAGTTAAAGAACCAAACAGAAGATTCAAAGAGCAGCTCAAGAAGATAAAACCAAGTATTACGATGACATGTGCAAAGAGCTGGAGATAGAAAACCAACAGTGAAGAGCATGCTCTGGCTTTTTTTTAAGCTTAAATAATTGAAGAAAAAATTCAAGCCTCAAATGGCAATAGTGAAGGACTCTATAGAGAAAATATTGAATGACAGAGGAAACATGAAAAAATGATGTAAGGAACACAACAGAATCACTATACCAAAAAGAATTGGTGTATGACCAAATATTTCAAGAGAGTGCACATGGTCAGGAGCCAATGGTACTGAAGGAAGAAATGGAAGGTGTCTTGAAGGAATTGGAGAAACACAAGGCTCCAGGAACTGATGGAATACCAATTGGGATGTTTCAACAACAGAGGCAGCACTGGAAGTATTCACTTATTTATGCCAAGAGATTTAGAAAACAGCTACCTGGACGCCTGACTGGAAGAGGTCCATATTTGTGCCTATTTGTAAGAAAGAGGATCCAATGAAATATGGAAATTATAGAACATTATGAATATCTCACATAAGTAAAATTTTGCTAAAGATTATTGAGTATAATACTGTACTGTAGTATACTGTACAACTATAGTAGTATACAGTACTATAGTAGTATACTGTATTATACAGTATACAGTAGTATACTGACAAGAAACTGCTAGAAAATCAAGCTGGATTCAGAAGAGGGTATGGAACCAGGGACATCGTTGCTGAAGTTAAATGTATATTAACCAAAAGCAGAGAAAACCAGAAAGATGTCTATGTTTTATTGACTATGTAAAGGCTTTTTACTGTGTGGATAATAATAAACTATGGATAACACTGCAAAGAATAGGGATACCAGAGCATTTAATTGTACTTATGAAAAAGCTATACATGGGCCAGAAGGCAGTCGTTTAAACAAGACAAGGAAACACTGCATGATTCAAAGTCAAAAAAGGTGTACATCAGGGCTGTATCCTTTCACCATACTTCTTCAATCTCTATGCTGAGCAAATAATCTGGGAAGCTGGGCTTTATGAAGAACAACATGGCATCATGGTTGGAGGAAAACTCATTAACAATCTGCATTATGCATATGACACAACTTTGCTTGTTGACACTAAAGAAGATTTGGAGAATTTACTTACAAAGATCAAAGAACAAAGCCTTCAGAATGTATTATGCCTCAGCATCAAGAAAACAAAAATCCTTACAACTGAGTCAGTAAGCAAGCAACTTCATAATAAATGGGAGAGAAGATTGAGTTTGTTCAAGATTTTCCTTTATTTGTTTCTACAGTCAACACCTACTGAAGCCACAAAGAAGAAATGACAAGACATACTGCTTTGGGAAAGCTGTTACGAAAGACCTCTTTAATGTGTTGAAAAGTAAAGATAGTACATTGAAGACAATCATGCAAGTAATTCATGCCATGGTATTTTCAGTTGTATTACATGCTTGTGAAACCTGGACATTTAACAAGGGAGACAGAGAAAGAATCAATGCCTTTGAATTATGTGCTGGAAACAAATATTGAATATATCAGGAATGCAAAAAGAACCAGTAGATCTGTCCTAGCAGAAGTACAAACAGAGTGGTCCTTGGAAGAAAGGATGGCTAGACTGCACCTGATGTATTTTGGACATGTTGCCAGGAGGGACCAATCACTGGAGAAGGCCATCAGGTTTGGGAGAGTGGCAGGTCAACAAAAAAGGGAAGACTATCAACTAGATGGATTGTCATAGTGGCTTCAACACAGAAAATGTTGTGTGCCTGGTACAGTGTTGGGGAGTGTTTTGTTCTGTTGTACATAGGGTCACTATGAGTCAGACCTGACTAGAAGGCACCTAACAATGACAACAAAGTGACAATTTATGTATTACATTGATGGATAGATGGATGGATAGGTATATCATTTGATTCTTTGTTGAAGGATTTTGAATACTGCCAAACTGCAAAGACACATGCTCTATCTAATTACCATTGCATAGGCTCTCCATCATATATAAATGGGGGACAGATAGAGAGATCATCCCAGCTCAACCAGCTCCACTATGATTCATACCTCATGCAACCTTCCCCCTCTCAAGTGATAAAATTTCCTAAATTATCAAACTAAATATACTCCATCCATAACTAATCTGAATCCAAAGTATTTATAATAACTATAATAAGGTGATAATAATATGAAATTCAATAAAGGTCCTCTGAGTAAGGTGTTAAAGTAACAGAGCTTAATCAAAGTATTTTGAAAGAAAAAGTTCTCAAGCCTTCAGGGTTCTTCTCATCTGATATATCAGTGCCAGTGGAGGAAAACTGGATGACTTCTAAGGTTTTCCCAGCTTGAAATTCTATGACTATGGCATTATTGTAGGTAATTTTTAAATCTTATATATTATGTACCACATCCTTCTATCAGAGCTCCACTATTTACAGGCACCAAGACTGTATGTAAATTATTTAATCCCTAGAAATCTGTCCTCCTATTTATAAAATGAAGAAAATGACACTAATATTATCCTAGTAGAACTACTGTGAAGGTTAATAGAAATACACCTTTTAAGGCAATGAGTACTATCTTTGGCTCATCATAAACTCTTAATAAATAATAGCAAGTCTCATTTATTATAGTTTGAGTTAAACTTTTCTCAGCAAAATACATTCATGGCAATTAAGCTCAGTCCCTATAGGTTTATAGAGCCCAGTTCGGCCAAGGTGACAAAATAAGATCAATAATTCACATGGGTAAGCCTATCAACCACCCTAGATATGCGTGAGATGCAGAGACATTTTTCACAATGTCCAGTGCTTCAAGCAGAATGGCATCTAGGAGCATTCTCTCAGGGAATTCTCAACCTTACAGGCGCAACTCCATCAATCTTTCAGATCTAGTATGTAAGCATGGCTTGCTAGCCCAGGACAACTCTCCCTCTTCTACACTTTCGGTGGCAAAGAATATAGCCTGGTCAGCTTCAAGGTTTCAATCACTTCCAGTCTTTCCCATAACAATAGTGAAGTAACAATACCAGAACAATGGTAGAATTTCTTTCAAACAATGTAGTAACATCCATTCAAAACTAACTAATGTCTGCTAAACACATCCTTGGAAAGAGAAAGACACTATGTGAAATGAAGTGACAAAACATATAAAATGGTCAGGGGATTTCCCTTTTATTATTGTTATCAAATTTCAAAATTAAAAAGTCAATAGGGGTATATTATTTATGCAAGGGACACGCAGCACATTGAGTAATGCTCAAAGGTACATTTTAAAGACCTTCAAACACGTTAAGGGAGCTAAAGTTATAAGATAATAAAAATACTATTATAGCCCATTAAGCATGTCATGATGGTGCTCAGGGATGATGCAGCCATGTTTTGCTAAAAGTTATTTTCACTCATCTCCCAAAGAGGAAATCCAGTCCAATCCAGATATTCTCAGACTGAAAGACACAACAATTTTTAAACAATGCAGAAATGTATAGTGCCACCAATGGATAACTCAAACTAGAAAGCTGAGAGTGCTCAGAAGTACAATAAATCAGAAAACTTGTGCACTGCAAAGGAAACAATTGACAGAATAAAGAGAGAGCCCACAGAATGGGAGAAGATATTTGCCAGCTGTATATTTGACAGGGGATTGCCTACAATACAGAAAGAACTAAAAAAAATTAATACCATAAGACCAAATAATCCAATCAACAAACTGGGCATTGAATGGTCAGTTCTCAAAAGAAGAAACATGAACGGCCAATAAATATGTGAAAAAAAAGTTCAACATCCTTAGCCATCAGAAAAATGCAAATTGAAACTATACTGAGATTCCACCTCCCCTCAGTCAGAACCGGAATCAACATCACAAACAACAAAAAATGCTGGCAAGGATGTAGCCATTATGGAAATCAGTATGGGGGTTCCTCAGAAAACTAAAAAAAAAAAAAAAAAGAACTACCATACGATTCAGCTGTACCATTCTTTCCAAAGGAAGACAAGTCATCATACCATAAAGACACCTCACTTCCATGTTCATTGCATCATCATCCACATAGCGAAGAAATGGAATCAACCTAGCTGACCTTCAAGAGATGAACAGATTTTTAAAATGCAGTATATATATACAATGGAATCTTATTCAGCCATAAAAAAGAATGCAATTATGTCATTTGCAGGAAAATGGATGGAACCGGAGATCATTATTTTAAGCAAAATAAGCCAGGTTCAGAATGACAAATACCACATGTTCTCACTCATGTGAGGAAGTTAGATTTATTTCATTAAAAAAAATCTGTACGTATATAAGATTGGAAAGTATAAGGAGATATATCTTGAATTAGGAAGGGAAGAATGGGAGTGGGGAGGGAGCAACAAGGGAAGGTAATGAGGCACTGAACAAGAGCAGGGCATGAAAATGTCAAACAGAACTCATTACACTGTACACTAACTTTATAAAGCACAATAAAATAGAAAAGAGAACAAAAAAGAAGTGTATTTTTTTTCAACATTTAAATCATTCTGATTTGTCAGGGTCAAAGATGCAAAATTAATTAGATCAAAGGTTCTGACTTTCAATATTTTACACTTGTGTTTTGAAACTAAAAACAAATAGCTTATCAACTTTTGGGGTTACACTATACTGTTTGGACAGTGGGAGAAATTCCTTTTATAATGATACAATAATTCAAATGACTATATACCTAAATTGATTTTTCATAGGGTAAGATAATTTTCAGATTATATATATCTGTGTATGTGTAGGTGTATTAACCTCAGACAAAAATGAGCAGAAAACTATATAAAACCATCTCTGTCTATGTTTGCTGTTGATTGCATTATTTTTGCTTATTCCAATTCCAGCCTTTAGATGAGTGCTGGTATCCACAAAGTATTGGTCAATACATGGTTTTTGAATGAATATATAAATTATTGAATAATTACCCAGATATGTATGGATAAATGTGTGTGTGTGTGTGTGTGTGTGTACACATACGTGTAAGTACACATGGTTTGGGAATTTAAGAAGAGGGAGGGAAGAGAGTAATAAGTATCAAGGGGGCTTAACTCAGCTGGTAGACTGCTGCTCTGCAATCTCTGAGGCCCTGCGTTCGACCCCCAGCACAGTAAAAAAGGAAGGACATGGCAATCCACTCCCAAAGCAATCCCCAAACAAAAAGCCATTCAAAATCCTCTGAGGGTCTTGATGAGTCAGACCACATTCAAAGGCACCTAACAACAACAAATACAACTATGTGTCCAGCTTTTCCTGTTTTAATTGTATTGTTTCACTCAACCATCATAGTAACTCACAATCAAACTCACAGAGAATAAGCAACCAGAATTCCCAGTAATACAGTTAATAAATGGTCGAAATGGATTCAAACTCTCTGAGTCTATGTGACTGCTTTCACTATGCAACATTTTGGGATTCAGTCTTTCCCAATTGGATTTAGGTAATGGTCAACCATTTAACAGTGAAATAAAATAATATGGAAAAATAATATAAATGCTGGGTATCTCAAAGAACCTCAGTACTACACAGGACATCACAATGGACTGGTATATGTCCTCTGTGAAGATAATGTGATGGGAAGCCTGGATGACAGAGAGGCTAGCTCTGCCCATAAGGTAAATTTATCCTAAATGCAAGGGCTTCATTTAGTACTCACAATAACTCACAACCAAGGTTCAAAGATTAAGCAACTAGGACATAGGGTCATACAATGCATAAATGTCAGAAACAGATCCACTGCATCTCTTTTCATTCTTACCACTCTAATCTACTAATAACTCATCTATATTTCTCAACCAGGGGTAATGTCTGATTACATTTTCTAATTATCACATTAAGAGAATGTTAGTGGCACATACCGGGTAGAGGACAGGAATATACCAAACATCATATAATGCACAAGGACATTTCTTATATCACAGAATTATCTGGCCAAAATGTTAATAGTATTCACATTAAGAAATCCTAACCTATTTAATCAATATCCAATACTCAAATCACTCATTTGCTTAATCACTTATATAGCCAAGTGTCTTTTATGTGCCAGATGCTGTGCTAAGCACCAGAAATATGGTATGAAGCAAATCAATCTCCCCTGTCCCAGAATTTATATTCAGAAGTGGGAGATAGATCTTAACTCGTAGATAAATAAAATTAATTTAGATAGAAATGAATGCCAATGGACATATAATGGAAAAAGTGATGGGTCTAATATGAATAGGACTTTGTGCTGATGCTTTCATTCAAAGAAAATGCTGGATTCCAAGAAAGATGGTTGGGAAAGAATCAAATAGAAATAAGAAACAGGCAGTACACAAGTTGCGTGGGAAGAAAGAACTGTAGGTATTTAAGGAAAAGCAGTATAGCTGGGACATGCTGAGTTAAATGAGGACTGTGGTCCAAGATGAATCACACTAGTAGGTAGGGTCTGATCCTGTAGGACCTTTCAAGTCCCTGTGAGAAGTTTATATGTTACTCTAACTTAATGGACCATGACAAGATGGCTAAATCATGGAAATTATAATGTGTTACACTGGAAAGCTCCCTTTCACTTTTTGTATGTGGATTTGGCAGAGGTCTGAGCAAGGATGCAAGCACAAGGATGATCCATAGTATATTATACAACTTGAGCAAAAACATTAAGGGACTTTAAAATATAGGAAAGTAGAGGGAATACCCAGGTGCAGTGGGCATGCCTTTAATCCCAGCAATTTAGGAGGCAGAGGAAGGAGGATCATAAGTTCAAGGCTAGAGGCAGCCTATGTAACCTACAAAGACCCTGTCTCAAAATAAATAAATAAATAAATAAATAAATAAATAAATAAATAAAAATAAAATAAAATAAAACAGGAAAAGAAATAAAATGGGCTGGCATGCCTCTCAGTGGTAATAATTGCAAAGCATGCATGAGGCCCTGGGTTCAACCTCCCAGTACTGAAAAACAAAACAAAACAATAAAAAGAGGTATGCACATAGAGTAGGAAACAGTCTATTCAGTCTATTTTTGCCGTAAAACAATTTCCCCAGTGAAGCACTATCATGAAGAAAGGAGCACCCCATGGAAAGTCAAAACACAGATGATAAAAATAATCTACTTTCTTTGGATAGGAAACAGTAGAGTATGGCAAAATTTGTAATAATGAAGTCCTTATTCAAATTCAATATTCACAAAATTTAACTTTGCTCTCATAGTATATATGTTCTGAAAAGGTTTTTGCTTAATGTAAAAATCTGCATGTCGAAATGCCTGATTTGAGAATATTCTCTTTTGGTCACATGCTAACTTATCTTTGAGGCATGAAAAATGTCATGTATCTCAACAACCATACTCATCCCAACATGCTTTCAAAACACAAGGCCTGAAGGCCACTCTCAATCTACAAAGGGGTTGTCTTACCAAAGTTTATTTGCCAGTAAGTTACTAGGAACCCAGAATATATATTCCCAGAGAAACAACGTCGAGTTGTAAATAATGGTTAGCTTCCTTTGCCAGAAAAGTTTCCTTGATTCACATGGTAAGTATATTAAATAACAAAGCTAACAATAAACATCGCTTTTATGGGAACATACATTGAGGATGCCAATTCATAATGCCTAGCGTCTGACAATGAGAGTGATGGGCTTTCCCACAGCCTAATGGCTGCCATCATATAAGCAGGGACTGTGATTGTGTTGAACCATGGGGTGGAGGTACAAAGCTTCACCAGAGGAAAGTAAATGAAAAACAGTTTCAAGTGGGAGATGAAGCACTGAAAGTCAAGTTAAGGCTAGAGCTATTTGCATTAAACATTTCAGTAAGTCTTTGGCTAGAAGCTGGAGATGCAGTGATTGATAAAGGCCCTTGTCTCTCATTGCAGAATGAAAAGATTTAAAATTTATCATAGTGGTAAGGGAAGCAAGTGGTAAAGAGAAAATAACGATGATGAAGAAGTGGGGCTCTGGTGAGAACTGAAAATGTGAATGTCTTAAAAACAAGTTCTTGGGGACAGAAGAAAAGGATAAGAACTATGAAGTTAAGTAAAAAAAAATTCAGGCTTTGATGGAATTTTCACCTTACAGATCTCATCTGGGTGAAACAACTTCAATATTTCACAGGGGTGGAAACTGGCATGGAAAGGCAAAAGAGTCCAGTTTTAAATGTGTCATAAGATGCACAATGATTAATCATCAAACACTTGTTCATGTTTGCTAATTAATAAATACTAATTTTTCTTTCTTCTTATAAATTATACATTGGCATAACAGAAAAATCTTCAGAGATTAATAAAAGAAGATAGTATATTGAAAAGCCTCAGACTAAGATGGAATGAGAGCTGCCTGGCTTGTGGGACCAAGTGGTTTCCATACAGCACCAACTTCATTATCGAAATGAAGATGACAAAGAACAGTACTTTAGGGAATAGACATCATATTTAGACTATGAAGGCATATTCTTCTAAGTAAAGATTATGAATATAAGGTCTAACATGGGGAAATTATTTATTGATATGAAAATCATATGTGATTTAGATCTTATTTATCTAATAAAAACATCATAAAGGATTCTAAATATAGTTATTTAGAAAATAAATGTCCTTTTAAGTGCCAAAACTTTTATAGTCATTGAGAAATTTATTTTAAATGTCTTGATTATACCCTACTGACATTTTATCTTCTTTAAATGTTATAGCCATTATTTCACTCTAGTATTTGAGTGGCTTTTATGGGTTTTCTCTTTTTTATCTTTAGGCCATTTTACCTTCTTCCTTCTGTAGCTTCCTAATTCCAAGTAGATGTTTCTAGTCTTCAGTAGTTTGAGGAGAATTGGATCAATAATACTGACAGAAAATTTATATGAGTCTAGAAGCTCTGAGAAAGGACTGAGAGAGAACTTCTCTAAAGTTAAGTAATCATTATGATGGTAAATTTGGTGGCTCAGAGGCATCTCCAGTGACAGTATTCAGAATATATCTTACTTATCTCTTTTGATCTCAGTTCAGTAGCATTTTCAATTACATCCAAATTCTCAGCAGTAATCTGAGATAGCAAAAATTTAAATTTCAATGAGCTGAGGAGAAATAATTATTATGTATGAATTGGTTTTTCTATTTCTAGAAATGTGTTTCTACCTTAAATTTCATTTTAAATATCCCTGAACATTTTTCTTACCATTGGTCTTGATATACCAATTATGTTAGAACCACCAAGATATAAATTCCAGATTAACAGTACAGCTTGTGGACAAAGGCTACTGTATTAACAGTTACCTAAATTAATTAAATTTGGAACCATTATCTATCAAGAGGCATGTGAGGAAAAGACATTAGGAAGCAATGGGTAAAAAAGTAACACATGAGACACCGTGGCCACCCCAAATGAAATTATTAGGAACCAAAAGACTATTTGTTGCAAGTGACTCAGAGGCTTCAGAAAACAAATAGAGTGCATGTGGCAATAACTATAGTTTTCAAAGTAATTCAGTGACACAATTATGTACATCCTTTTCTGATAAAGTGTCAATGTCATGTTAACCAAACCTGAATTCACACATTATTTTGCACATCAAACATGGTTGAAAGGCACTGGTACCCTGATCACTTAATCTCCACAAAAGAAAGCTATATTTTTACCATATGACACTATGGAAGTATGGCCATCAGTAAAGATTGTTTTGAAGAATTATAAAAAATAAAGGTGAAGGATGCTTTTTACAAATCAAGCTTCATAGAGGTATCCTTTTGATAACGAAAATGGAATGAGTATGCTAACAGAATAGTTAGCAGAACTGGTTTAGATGATCTCTAAAGAGCTCTTCCACATAGAACTAAATTCAAACCACACCGAAGGGAATGCACTTAGGAAACAGTAACAAGAACTCTTCTCTTTCCTCACAGCTAACAATTGAGTATCTTTTCTTTTTATCTATGTCCATTCTACCAAAACATTTTCTGTATACAAGCTGGCAATGACAAAGAACTTGCTGTCTTCTTTCTTTCCAACTCTTAGCATTGGTATCCAAAGTGTCTTTGTTGCTCAAATCATCCATGCCATCTGCCATCAGTTTATCTATCCTGAGTGCCATCTGCCAGCCTCTCTGCTTCAAGTCCAGGCCATGCTGCCTGTGCACTGCTTCAAATGGCTCTTTCACCAGAAGAGAGAGCAAACACACCAACCCTGTTCCATTTTAAACATTCTTGGTCATTCTCCCAAACCTGGCCTCCAGCAGACTAGTTCTATATAAGACAAAAAGCTCAATGATTTGAATGAAACAATTTCCTTTGATTTGTTTTTTTCCCTGTTGGAATAAGTTATTAGATATAGAATGTTAATATAATCACACATTAATCTAACAAGTTTTTATAACTGTTTCATTTTTGTTGTTATAAGGTATTCTAAATTGTAATGAATTATTCTTTGGATAAGGAAGCAACAAGGGGAAAACAATCCTTATTTCCACAGTTAATCCTGATGATTGTAAAAGCAACTTCTTGCAAAATTAATAATTCAGTTGAATGTTATTAACAGTATAATGTTAACTTTATTCTGCATTGCACTGTTCTTCACTCTAATCTACTTAAAATTCCTGACTTTATAGTTGTAACAATAGGTGCATAACAGTCTCTTCACAAGGTTAAGCCTAAAGAGTTCCATTAATATCCTCCCTGAGGTCACTAGGAAATTCCTTAAAGCAAGAAGGTGTCAGGCTTTTCTGTGGATTATGCCCAAGGGCTTTTCTTTCTAGATTTGTTACTGCTGGGAATTTATCTCATGTCTCCATCACTGCCCAGCCTTTAAAGGGAGACCCTTTGATTCCCAATCATTCATCAGAAATCCCAGGATAACTCAACTACCGTGAAAATTGGAAGCCTTTGCTATTCCACTATCAAAATTAAATTAGCATTTAGGTGAATGTCAGGAATCAAGTTCACTCATAAGAAATGACATCCTTCCATCCAAATGTCAGAAAAAATACATATTTTAAACAGCAGCATATGAGGATTCCCAGTCTCTACAGATGGCAATGTTCTCTATAGGCATGTCTGATCTTTATAAGTAGTAGTTGTTGTTGTTGTTAGGTGCCGTCGAGTCGGTATCAGACTCATAGCGACCCTCATAGGGTTTTCAATGGCTGACTGTTTCGGGATTACCTTGGGAGTGGATTGCCAGGCCCTTCTCCCATTTTTGCGGTGCTGGGAATTGAACTTGGCACCTCAGAGACTGCAGCGCAGCGCTCTACCAACTGAGCTAAATCCCAGCCCTATAAGTAGTAGAGGGTACATTTATTGTATTAACCTTCACATTTCCTTTAAATTGTTTAGCTTTGTAAACCACATACCTTGATTTTGGTGTATGTGGCTCTTCTCATCAATTTCTAAAAGCAATAACAACTTTCTCATTTCTAAAATGTGGATAATAAAGTTTCCAACTTTGAGTCCCCGAATTTCTATTCACAATATTGTTATTTTCAGATACTTATGAATATCATGAAATACATTTTCACAACCGCTATCATTATCTATATCCTACTCACTTCCAGAAGAAAACAGAATTAACTAATTATTAAATCTCTACCTTTAGTGCTATAACATATTTGCATAAAAATATACCATTTTATTTTTTAAAAGTCATGTAGAAATAGTACTTACTTTGTAGTTAAGATTTTACATTACAATTTCAATGAAATTTGGGAATGAGAAGGTTCTTGAAGATTTTCAGTTTTAGGAGATAGGCATGGTGGTGCACACAATTGTAATCCTAGCACTTGAGAGGATGAGCCCAAGGACAGTGATTTTTAGGCCAGCCTGGGCTTACAGAACAAGTTCTAGGTCCAGTTGGATCTACTAGACTCCATGAGTTTAAGTACCTGTAAACTACACAAAAATATGTAAATGGTGTATTTAAACCTATGGAATCCATTGGATCCATTTATAATGTAACTTATTTATTCTTGGATCTATTTGTAACATAATGTAAAGTTAGCATGTATAAACATGGATAAATTATACTGGGGCATAATATGAAAGACAAACCCAAGTTATCAAGTATTCAGAAACAACTCTTCCCTCAGACGATTAAGGATATATTGAGATACATGGTTGCCTCACTCCTGTCTGGAGATAAACTCTTGATTGGTTTCAGGACACATTACCTCAAAATATGGCATCCTGATATTTGAGAAAACATTAGAAGCAGGAAGACTACTCTTAGCTTCCCTTGGCTTTCTCCCCTGAAGCAGGTCAGAAGACCCATTTGAGAGGTGCCTTCCCTTTATTCAGAGAAAAGGAACATTCTTACCACTGAAGATACAAGAACATGGAGAAAAATCTGAACTAATAGGCCTTGCTATGTCCCCACAATTTATTACTGTTAGATCATATACTTTGTCTAATCATATTCCTTTATACCTATTCACTTCTTGGGAGAAGGATCTGGCAGCCCACTCTTGAAATAATCAGCAATCAAAAATTCTATGAATAGCAAAGAAGCAATGTCAGATATAGTGCAAGGCATGGCATAGTGTCAGATAGTTTTTCATTCTGTTGTAGATAGGGTTGCTATGAGTCAGACTTGATTTGATGATCCCTAACAACAAAAACATCCATCTTAAACTTGGCATAAATACACTTAGATTTCCCAGTTTCTTTGGCTTTGTAGCCTTATGAAGGTTCCTGAATATTATAAATATGAAATGTATTTGTGTATTTTTCTCTTGTTAATGTGTCTTCTGTTATAGAGACCTCAGCAGTAAATCTAGCCATGAGTAAAAAGAAAATCTTCTTCTATACTCTCTTCACATAAGATGGCTCAAAAAGGCAATAATATCTGAAGAGAGTAATAAACAGTTTCATCCTCAAGAGAATGTTATTTTATGATGAGAGGCTCTCCCCTAAAATACATGGTGCACATTCACAAACTGGTAAAGTAGGATATGTCTTTATGAATCTTGTCAATGACACTGTTGTTAAATGCTGTCAAGTCAGATCCAACTCACAGTGACCCTATGTACAACAGAGCAAAACTCTACCTGACAATGTGCCATACTCAACACTATTGTCAGTGCTTCTCTGCTATTCATAGGATTTTCAATGGCAATTGTTTTCAGAGTGGATTGTCAGATCCTTGTCCCTAGCCTGCAGCAGCTGGTATTCCCATGCAGTCTCCCATCCAAGGACCAGACAGGCATACCTTGCTTAGCTTCTGAGATCACGTGAGATTGTATGCTTGGGTGATATTGCTGCCCATGTCAATGACATTAAGTGAAGAAGGCTGAAAAGAGATGCTGAAAGTTCACTGATACATAGCATTTGAACAGTAATGCAGAAATATATATTATTTTGAGTTTTTCTGATTCTTTAACAATGATTGACAATGAATGAAACAATCATTTTATATTTAAGGGTAGGAGAGAAAACTGTTGAGAGGCATCTAAGTATACTACCATAGACAGCACTGAGCTATATATCTATTTGACTGGACCTGAACTCTTAGAAATGTACATTTCTAAGACTATAGACATTTCTAAGACATTTCTAAGATTACAGACTAATATTCACCTCTTTCTAATATTCCTCCTTTTAGAATAGAACTATGAAAAGTTTTCTGTACAGCAGAAACTTAGTTCTATATTCAAGGGATGTCAATAATTATGAAAGCTACTGAAAATTTGTTATATATCCAGAATTACACATTGACCGTGGAATATTCACTAAGGGCATTTTCCTTCTATCCTTGATGTAAATTCTTCTCAGCTGAATATGAAATGTTACCCATGGGCTCATGTGCTTAGGCCTAAGCTGATGGAACTATTTTGAGAAGTTCTGAAAACTTTAGAAGATGGGATCTAGTTGGAGGAAGTCAGTCATTGTGGGGATGACCTTGAGGGTATTTTGTCTTTAGCCCTTTCCTGTCAATCTTTCTCTGCTTCCTATCTGCCAGCAAGGTGAAGAAGCTCCTCTGTGCTACATACTTCTGCCACCGTGATGCTCTTCTATGAGATGGGCCCAGAATTAGTTGAGATATAGGCAATGGATGGAAACATTTGAAACTGTGGTCCAAAATAAATCTTTCCTCCTTGTTTCTGTCAAATATATGGTAAAAATGACAAAAAAGAACTATTATAGAAAATGAATACCAGAGACGTGGGGCAATGCTGTGACTAAATCTGGTCATGTCATTCTTAAGCCTTTGGAACTGGTTTGTGGGAGGAATTTGGAAGAGTTTGGATATGTGGGCTAGAGAAGTCCTAGATTATTGTAAGTAGAGTTTAGTAGGTGTTTCTGATGGGAGTTCAGAAGACCAGAATGCCTACAGGGATGTAGAAAGTGAAAGGTAGGCTCGTGAGGTTTTCGATGGGAATGAGAATTCTATTGGAAATTTAACTTCTGGGCTTTCATGTTACATTGTGGCAAAGAATTTGTCTATATTTTGTCTGGATCATGAGACCTTGAAAGAAACTCAGTTTAAAGGTGGCAAACTAATTAATCTGGCAGAGAAGATTTTAAGGCAATCCAGTATTCAGGCTGTGGCATGAATGTTTCTGGCTGCTTTTAGCAAGGTTTACTGTGAGAACTGGGAACAAAAATCAGGTTAGAAAGGATTGAGAAACTTGTAGTTTGGATGGAAAAACCCATGTAAAGTTAGGGCTAAGGAAAGCATAGTTTCTAAAGAGATTGCTATTGTTCTTAGGTGCTGTTGAGTGGGGTCTGACACATAGCATCCCTTTGTACAACAGAATGAACATATTTTTTTGCCTCATCATCATTGTCTTTTAGTAGGTTGTCTGGACTGCTTTTTTCCCTTCCTGTCTCCATCCCTTATTCCAAACAAGATTCCTTCAATTTTCCCAAAAAAAACTTTGATAAATTCTTCTTCTAACTTGTGCTTTTAGTCTAGAATACTCTCAAAACTTCTGCCTTACCTGTCTATCTTCCTTACTGCACAAAAGAAGGAAAAATCCCCATGTTCTTACTGAATTGCACCAATTTCATGTGGGCCTTGAACAAACTGGGTCTTCACTTCATTTTGTCAATTTAGTATTCAGTTTGCTGACCTCTCTTGAGCTTTACCTTACAGCACTTGTTCCCTTGTCTGCTTCTCTTCCTTCTTATAAGCTTCTTTTAATGTCTAGAAGCTTATAAGCTCTGTTCTATCTCAGGATCTTTGTATATCCTCCTACCTCTAATGAGAATATTCTACCTTTTCTCTTTAACTCTTTTTTGAGTCTCTTTCTTGAGTCTCAGCATAGTATTCCTTCCCTGGAGATACTATAATGATCCAAATCTACATTTAAAGAAGACTCCTCTATTCTCCTTTGTAAATCCTTTACTTTTTCTACCATGTATTTAACACACATTTTTTATGCAATTATTTAGTAAAATGTATTTATTTATTAAAATGTGTTTCTACTGGTAGACCGAGGCCCATGTGGACAAGGACTATATATATTGTGTACACTGACATCTCCTCAGCATCTACCACTATGCTTTGTGCATAAAAAGTACTTAGTTCACAGTTATGAAAAGTATGATTGAACATACACTCATTCATTACTCATTTAGTTATTTGTTATGGTTGTCAGTATGTCCCTTGATTGCTGAGCTTGTATATATAACAAGTTCTAATACCAACTCTCACTGCTAGTTTTTTTAAGTCTGACTCATTCCATGTACTGCAAGCAGAGCACTGCATGAAGACCAAATGATGACTGCAGTTTGCTGAACCCTTGGCTCCAAGTACCTGACCCTGGCTACCATCATGGCCCAGGTTTCACACATGCAGCCTACATCTGGGCAGCATGAAATTGTTATCCAAAACAACACCTAGAATTCCCTGGCTCCTCAGGCTGAAGATGTCTTATGTTTTGATTCCAAATATTATTACTGTTTTGTAATTATATATATTTCATGTAGTACTATAATCTCTAAATAAATATAAATAAAATCCAAAACATTCCTCATAGACTCTTAAAATTAAACAAAATACATTTCAAGTCAGACTTAGCTCACAGTAATACCCAATAGAATTTCATATGTGATTGAATATTCATGCTGATAATGGTGAAAAATAATGTGGTTACAAGTAAAGCAAAAAATAGAAAATAATGCCAAAGAGCAAGAAGTAGGAAATATGGTCCAACAAAGTCTTGCATATTTTGATAATCAAATAATACAGTGAATTCCATCACATTCATATTGATAAGAATGAAGACAAACAATTGAGAAATACCATATAATGATGTAGAGCCTGTAAGAACTCCAACAAATCACACAAATCATATCAAATCAGATTGTGGTGGGTACCCTTTTATTACATATTTTATCAGTGAAAACCAAATATTCAACATTCTCTATATTCCATCTCAATTAAAGAAATTTTAGCTGAGTTACTATGCCTTTAAAACATAAATAAGTTAGCACTTAAAATGGAATAATCAGAAGTGCCTTTATAATTAAGAAATAAGACACTCTGGTGCATTGCATTTCTGTAAAATTATTGCATGTCTCAACCACATTAAGACTGAGACCACAGCACAGTGCCTCAGCCTCTTGGGAAATACACCAATTCCTAGAAATCCACTACTTAAAGCAGCTGGTTGTGCATACAGATTTGTTTTTCAATATTTAAGTAAGAAATCACAATTTTTCCTTAATTCTTATCACACTATCCCCATTTTTATCTGGAAACAGTATGATACTTCTTCTTCATATGGATACTGAAAACACTGGACAAAGACAGCATGCTGTCATCATATGATTTATTGTAGAACTAGCACCGTCGTGTAGTATGCTAGTAAGTTGCAACAATCCTTATGTAGAATCTGATATATACACATTTAAATGCATATATGTATATATACACATACAGGTACATATATAGTATTTTGTATGATGGCAATAATGAAGATTAAAGAGCACTTTACTCCACTGGAATTTAAAAGTAGAGCAATCATGTGAAGAAAGCCTCAAAACTGGCAAGCACTTTTTGTGAACAAAAACTTAAATCTAAAGAAACAAAACAGTTCCTAAACTAAAGCTAAACTAAAGGACAGCTACTTATAAAACATTATTGTCATTTTTCCTACAGCTACACCCCCCCTAGCATTTGATCTCATCAGATCTCAAGCTAAACAGGGTTGGGTCTGGTTAGTACTTCGATGGGAGACTGCCTGGGAAGACTGGATGCTGTATGGTTGGGAGGAGGACCTGGCAGCCCACATCCAAAACAATCAGCCAACAAAAACCCTATGAATAGCAGAAAAGCACTGACAATAGTGCTGGGCATGGCACAGTGTTGGGTAGTGTTTTGTTCTGTTTTACATAGGGTCATTATGAGTCATATTCAACTCCACAGCACCTAACAACAACATTGTCATTTTATTTTCTAATAGCTCCTCTTACAGCACACTGTGGGACATGTAATGATTTTATAAGCATATTGTTTTTTCACCAATCAAAATCACAAAGAAAAGAAAAGAGACAGTAAAATGCTAGGACTGTGTCTTTCCATTCTTTGAAATCACTATGTTGGCTAGGTGATAATGGGCATTTTATTATAATATGCCCATTTGTTAGTAATGATATAGGGGCATGTTTTCTCAAGTATTTAACCTGTGTAAAATATTTAAATGGAAAACTCAAATATAATTTTATAATCACAGAAAAATGACAACTATGAAGCAATTTCATTTACAAGTTAATTTTAGAATAAACACTTGGGAAATAATTTTCAAATTCAGAATGAAGCTTGGTTCTATGCTTACTATCCCTTCTAAGAAGTTAGATTAATTCTATTCTATTCTGGTAATATAATATTTTCCAGGTATTCTATTATTCCAAAGCATTGGGGAAAGTCAATTGGATGAGTACAAGGATAGGGAGGGAAAGATGGCTCCTTAACTGTGTCCTTACAGAGCACACAAATAGCAAAATCACAGAGATACAACTTGAAATATTTCCTATTTTTGTTCATTAATTTTTATTAGTAATTGGGAAAAAATGAGAATGGGAATCTTGGTAGAAGACTAAGGTTAATAAATGGGAAATAACAGAGTAGACAGACATAAACTAAGTTATATCACTATGCTTCATTTTCTATATATACATATATAATTTGTTTTTGTTTTTGTTTTTGTTTTTTCAAAACTTAGAAATTGAACTCAGGGCCTCACGCATGCTTTGCAAGTGTTCTATCATTAAGATACACCCCTAGCCCATTGTTAAATTTTTTTATCTTGAAACAGATCTCACTAAATTACACAGGCTGCCTCTGGCCTTGAACTTGCAATCCCCCTGCCTCCACCCATTGCTGGGATTACAGGCACGAGCCACTGTGCCAGCTGTATGCTTTATTTTCTAACAGCTTGGATCACTGAAAGTCTTATTTCAGAACACTTACATTATTCGTGTTTTTCTGATATCAGAAACATTTTCCCTGTTCTAAGAAAAATTCCTACCTGAAATAAGGTTAAATTAGTAACTGAACACTAGTTAAGCCTAGTTAAACTCTTTAGTGCAGAAGTCAGGAGGTCAGTAAGAGAATTACTTCACCAGATGGAAACAATATGACTTCTTGAATAACACTGTAAAATTTGCCACACAGTCATAACAATCAAGCTACCAATACAGAGACAGCATATAACATATGTGGAACACTGTTAAGACATTATATAAAAACATAAAACATACATTAAACACAGTCTTTGCCCTAGCTTACAAAGTATGCTAACTCATGGGCGGTACTGTATTTCAGCATTTGGCCAGGGGTTGTGCTGTACAGATACAGCAGAAAAAGAGTATCTTCTCTCAGTAGAAGTCAAGGATGCTGGGGAACCCAGCAACATCACCCAATGAAGGAAATAAAGCAATACAGGGAAGCATATGCCAGGAGCTCCGTGCATAGCACTTATACATCAGCAAATTCTTGCTGAGCTAGGATCATCAAAGGCAATGCCTTCATCAGCTTTTCACATGCTTTCATCACTTTCACCCCACTCATCATGCATGCGTGAATGCGCTTGGACTGACTGAAAAAGTTCAACCAGGTTCACTTCTCAAAAGCTTATGCGTCCCAGTCACAATAAATAGAAAATCTCAGCTGTCTGAAAAAGGTTTACTTTCTGCAAAATACCAAGGTGACACAGTGGCTTCAATTACTTCTCTTCTACTTGGAAAAAGAATTCAACAATGAGGTGATCTTTTCCCATTTATATTTTTTAGGGGGAAAATCAGAGGAAGAAAAGTTACAAAACAGGAATTTCATGCCACCAATCACACATCACATAGTGTTTCCAACAAAACAAAAGAGAGACAAAATGCAAACTAAGCTTCAAGTAGCAAATCTACAAGCACTAAATGTTGGCATTTTACCAAGGTAAATTGTACAAGTAGTTTAACATGACTACCATCTGAGGCCTGGACTAACAAAGATATATATGTGTGTGTGTGTGTGTGTGTGTGTGTGTGTGTGTGTGTGTGTATGTATATATGTATGTATGTGTATATGTGTATACACACATATACATACGCACATACATATACATATATTTTTTTTTTCACTAAATCGGTCACAGATATGTTGCCGTTGTTCTTAGGTGCCCTCAAGTTGGGTCTGACTCATGGCAACCCTATTATAACAGGAGGAAACACTCCCCAACACTGTGCCATGCCAGGCACTATGTCAGTGCTTCTCTGCTATTTATAGGGCTTTTGATGATTGATGTTTTCAGGATTGACTCAGGAGTGGGCTGCCAGGTCCTTTTCCCATTTTTTCAGTGCTGGGGATGGAACTCAGGGCCTGACAGAGCAGCACTCTATGAACCGAGATAAACCCAGCCCATTCAGAGATATATGTGCATATATCTTATGAGGAAGATAACTGAATAGACAAAAGATAGCATTCCATTTGTTTTTTCATACATTATGAACTAATTCTCTGTCTCTATTACTAGAAACAACTAATGCTTTCAGAAACACTAAATGAAAAATTTCTCTATCTTTCTACAAAATAATGTATTCATTTTACTCCCAGTGTTTAGGCCAGATGAACTTTTTCCCCAAATGGGGGCTTTTTAATGTAGGGCCTCACACATGCTAGGTAAATGATTGGCCACTGAACTATACCCCCAGTCTCTTTTCCATTACTTCATTATTATTATTATTATTATTATTATTATTATTATTATTATTATTAGACAAGGTGTTGCTAAGTTGTATAGGCTGCCTCTGGCCTCAAACTCAAAATCCTCCTATCCCAGCATCCTAAACTACTGGGAATATATAGGCGATACACCATGGCACACAACATGAAATAAAATTTTTAATGCTAATTTAAACATAGGTCCTAGCCTAAGTAAATATATACCAGCAGAAATAAGAAAGAAAAGGAGAGTGCTTTGAAAAAATAATGTTTTCTTTTGAGGTTTGTCTCCTGTTATAAATTGTAAGTCACAAACCTATCATTATTCAGCCTAATGTGTGGAAATACAGTCTTTCAAAGATTCTTCAAATTAGTGTTTGGTGATTATAACTTTGTACTAACATTAAATTTCATGAAAAGGTTCAAAAGTTAGATAACAAAGATATTAGCACTTCACTATACCCCAAGTGCCAAGATGCTTCTCCAATTAGTCAGAATTCAGCAGCTCAAAGTACACTCATTTAAAAGGTTGCAAGAAGGTCAATACGCAGCCTAGTTGTGTGCTGAAACAGCAATGTAGTGTGGTTCGGTTTAGAAGTCCTAATTACAAACATATTTACCAAAAGAGTTTCTATTTTTAAAGAATATGCATACAGTACTAATGAATTAGAAATAATCATAATCCTCAGGAGGTTCTGAACATCCTGTAAATCCTACCCGAGTATTCATTTTTCTACCTACTTGAAAAATGAAAGCATTCTAATTATTCTGTCAAGGTTAACAGACCCGCAATTTGATTCCTAAATCTCAGTTGATATCCTTTTTTTTCAATAGCCACTAACTTCTCATGTATAACATTTTCTTCAGTAAAATTATGTGATGCAAGAATTTTCATAAAGTCAATTTATATAGTCAAACATCCTCTAAATCAAAGAATTAGTGTGCTACAACCAAGGGATAAATTAGAAAACTTAGAGAATCTTAATAAGTGCTTTAAAAAGAACCTTTTAAATGGATTTAAAAATTGTTAATGATGAGCTGGATCTTTAACTTCTAGCAAGATGAAAGAAATCCTAAATGAGAAACATAGCAAAGTCAAATAACATTTTTTAATTAAAAAATAAAGTTATGAATCAAAGACCACAAGAACCTATAGAGGCTAAAATCAAAGTGAAAAAGGACCGAGGAAGAGAGGTAAAAACACTTAGCAAGCTTTCATTTTGACAATATCTGACAAAACTTAATAATCTTAACATTATTCTTTGCATAGAGTAGAGAAGACAGGAAATAGTCCCTAGTGTATAGCACAGGTAAAGAACTTATAGTAGAAATTCATAGTAGATATTCACAAAGAGCTATGACTTCTATACTTTCAGTGAAACAGTGTTGAAAAGTAAACTCAATACATGGAAGAGATCAACAAGGACACTTGAATGTCTTGACATGGCAGCAGATGAAAGGGCAGGAAGGTGGGGTTCACATCACAATTCATTGCTCATTAATTCCAACTACGTGAAAAACACACAGCAATTCTCAAATAATTTCCACAGAGTTCCCAAGAACATGAGCTTGATAACAAAACAAAAACCTCACAAGGCAGTATTAGTGAGACTGTGGGGCCTGGGAAAAAGACAGCCAGCCAAATTGACCTCAAAATACTCCCTGGAATGCTGCTGAATGATCAATGGGTTATTGAAGAAATTAAAGCGGAAATTTAAAAATTCCTGCAATCAAATGAGTATGAAAACATAGCCTACCAAAATATATGGGATATATCAAAGGAAGTTCTAAGAGGGAAGTTCATAGCATTGAATGCCTTCATCAATATGTTAGGGATGGGCCAAATAAATGACTTAATGACACATCTCAAGGCACTAGAAAGCCAACAACAAATCAATCCCCAAAGGAACACCCAGACAGAAATTATCAACATCAAGGCAGAGATATCTCAGTTAGAATTTATAAAGATAAATCAAGAATTAATGAGACTAAGAGCTGGTTCTTTGAAAAGATTAATAAAAATAGATGCTCTTCTAGCTCACCTCATCAAAAGGGAAAAAAAAGGCCAAAATTGTGAAAATTAGAGATGAAAAATGGATCATAACTGCTGATTCCAATGAAATTCAGAAAATCATCAGGGAATACTTTGAGAAATTGTATTCCCCAAAATACAGAAATACAGAAGAAATGGATAAATTTATTAACACATATGATTTACCAAAATTAACCCTGGTGGACATAATCACCCTAAACAGACCCATTACATAGGCTGAAATAGAAAATAAAAAGCTCCCCAGCAAAAAAGAGCTCAGGACCTGATGGGTTCACAGTAGATTTCTACCAAACTTTCAAAGAAGAATTAATTCCAATTTTCCTCAAATTATTTCAAAAAGTAGAAAAGGAAGGAGCACTCCCAAACTCATTCTATGAAGCTACCATCACCTTGATAACTAAATCAGGCAAGGATACACCTAAGGTAGAGAATTATAGACTGATTTTCCTAATGAACGTAGATGAAAAAATTCTCAACAAAATCCTGGCAAGCCAAATTCAGCAACATATTAAGAAGACTGTTTACCATGACCAAGTGGGATTTATTCTACAGATACAAGGCTGGTTCAACATATGAAAATCGATTAATGTAATCCAACATATGAAGAGGCTTGCAAACAAAAATTATATGATCATCTCATTTGATGCTGAGAAGGCCTTTGATAAAGTACAATACCTTTTCATGATAAAAACCCTGGAGATGATAGGCATAACAGGAAAATACCTTAACATCATAAAGGCCATTTATGACAGACTTACAGCAAACATCATACTAAATGGAGAAAAATTGAAACCATTTCCTCTAAGATCTGGAACAAGAGAAGGATGTCCACACTGTCCTATCTTATTTAACATTGTGAGTCATCATACCATATTCAATGCATCACTTTTCACAATAGCAAGGACATGAAATCAACTAAGGTGCCCATCAACAGAAGAAGGGATAAAAAAATATGGTACATACACACAATGGAATTCTACTAGCAATTTAAGAAAATGAATAATGTCATTTGCAGCAAAATGGATGGAATTGGAGAACATCATCTTAAGTGAACAAACACAAGCCCAAAAAGAGAAATATCATATGTACTCGCTCATAAGTGGGTACTGGATCATACCTAAGGGAAGGAAAAATCCTATACATAAATTAAAACATAATAAAAAGCTCAACTAAACTTAGTGTAGAAAGAACAATTTAAGGAGTGGAAAGATGGAGGGAGGGATCTAGCAGAGGGAAGCAAAAATTGAAGAAGATGGGAGGGGGAGGAGGGTAAATGAGGAAGGAATAAGGGGGAGAGGGCAATCTTAATGTAAACAGCACAACTTTTTGAGTATGTTGGGAAAAAAGGGGGAAGACAGAAAAAAATAAAACCTACTAGAATAGCTAAAATTAAAAAAAAAAGTAATACCAAAGGCTGGCAATAATGTAACTGGATGAGATCACTCATCTAATAGTGCTGAGAATCTAAAAAGGTAGATCACTATAGAAAAACATTTGCACTTATTTCAAATTCAGGATGCATTTATGTAGATAAATATTCTCACACAAAAAAACATGCAAGTAGAAACAAGACCATTTGTGGGAGGGGGATATGGTAGGAGGGTTAGTAGAGGGTAAAAGGGAAGTTATGTGAGCAATGTATAATGAAATGCATATATAGAGATTTATTAAAAAACACAAACCATGATTTTACATTTTCAGTTCTAACACTCATACACAAAGACTTTTTTATTGGTAATTTTTAATGTACAACTTAATGTGATTCATTCTGACATGCATTTCATTGTGACATTTCCATATATGCATTTTGTTGTACATTACACAGATAAGTTCCCCCTTACCCTCTTGTACACTTCCTCCCCCATCCCCCCCACCAAAGACTTCTTTTCCATTTGCTTGTTGTTTTATGGTAATATTTTTCTACCTATCTTTGGGTCCCAATTATGTTTAAGATCAAAACTTTTTCTGTAGTGAACTATCTTTTTTACACTGTCAGTACTATTACATAAATTTTCTAGCCCATCTATTTTATTGCCAGTCTTTGGTATTATTGGTGTTATTATAATTCTTTCCAGGACTATTAAAGTTGGGATGCTCACCCTGAGGTCACCCCCTCCCACATTCCTCCCTCTTCCTTGCTCCTCCTCTCCCCTCCCTCCTCTCCCAGGATTTCATCCTTTTGCTAGATCCCTCCCTCCTCCTTCTGCATTCCCCAAATTGTCTCTTCTCCACTAGGTCAACTTTAGCTTTTTTTTTTTTTAATATTCCAACCTCTGCATAGGATTTTTTCCTTCTTATAATTTTGATTCAGCTCCCACATATGAGTGAGAACATGTGGTATTTCTTATGAAAAGGATATATTTAGAGAGATCATTGCTGTCAGATTTCCAGAATTATCACAAATTATTAAACTTCATACTTAACAAATCTCAACAGGATAAGTTAAAAAGAAAAACGTCTGCAACTGTATACAGCATAGTATAACTCCAGAAGAAAGAGAAAAGAGAAGATAAAAAAAAAACAGCTAGAAGAAGACAGATCACCTACAAAGAAATTGTAAGTAGACTAAATTGGTATTTTGGCGGCAATTACAGAAATTAGAAAGGAGTGGAATAACTTTTTTCTATGTGCTGCAATTGTCAACTTAAAACCCTGTACCTACTGTAACTAATTTTTAGTAGTAGAAATGAAAGGGACAATAAAGAGAGAGTACTAATATTTACTATTTAATACTTTACTAACTAAACATGTTAAACTAAATTTTTTTTATTTCAAGACTCTAGACAACTCTGAACTTTTCTGTTTCAATTCTGCCTGCTTTTGTAATTTTCAATTAAAACATACCTTTTATAGTGTCTTCCAGTCAAAAATAGTTGAAAACCACTGCTCTATAATATGTCAATGGATGATGAAGAGCTACCCAAACCAGCATGGCTTAATTAAAAATGTAATACTAACTGAAGAAAGCAGCTTACAGAAAAACAGCTATTGTAAATTTCCCTCAAGAAAAAAAAATGTTCTCTAAGCCTATAACTGTACCACTGTGGCCTCGGATCCCGTCAGATCTCAGAAGCTAAGCCAGGTCAGGCCTGGTTAGTACTTGGATGGGAGACAACCTGGGAACACCAGGTGCTGTAGGCTTGGGAGAAGGAATCATCAACCCACAACCCCCCAAAAAATACTCCATGGATAGCAGCAAAAAAAAACCCTATGGATAGCAGAGAAGCCTGAAATAATGTTTCATCTGTTGTAGGTAGGGTCACAATGAGTCAGATACTGACTCCACGGCACCTAACAACAAGCAATATACTACTTTGCTGTTGTTAGGTGCTGTTGAGTTGGTATCTGATTCATAGTGACCCTCATAGGGTTTTCAATGGCTGACTGTTTTCGGGATTGCCTTGGAAGTGGATTGCCAGGTCCTTCTCCCATTTTTGCGGTGCTGGGAATTGAACTCAGGACCTCAGAGACTGCAGCGCAGTGCTCTACCAACTGAGCTAAATCCCAGCCCAATATACTACTTAGGGGTATAGTAATATGCAACAATGGTCTATTTCTTAATATGTGTGGTGGTAGTAACTTCACATGAATGTTAAGTTGAAGCTATATATGCATGTTCATATACATGCATATATATAATGAAAGTGTCATGCTAATATGACTATTATAAAATATGTAGTACACTTTTAAAGAAGAAAATTATTCCAATGTACAAGGCCCTGCAATTCCCTTTCACCTGGACTCAGAGGATGAATTTGAAAGGAAGGAGGACTGGGCACATGTTTTGTGGTTCAGGAAACTGAACACATTTCTGGCAGTTAGAATCTTCTCGTACAAGAATTGTTTCTTCTAAACAGGGAGATAATGCATTTGTCCAAAGAAATGTAGAAGGAAATGGGGTAAGAAATATTCTCTGCATATAAAACCTTAGTACCTTTTAACCACTGTCTAATATTCTATAATACAACTATCATAAAATATTTAAACTTTTTAATGTCTGTCTTAGTCATTTTGGGCTGCCATTAAAAAAAAAAAAAAGCATGGACTGGCTTGCTTAAGGTACAGACATTTTTTTCTCACAGTGTGGAAGCCAGAAGTCCAAAATCAGGGTTGCAGCATGGTGAGGCCTCATTTTTGGTTTATAGATAGTACCATCTCACTGTGAGCTCACATGATCTCTTCCTTGTGTAGAATTAGTCAGGGAAAGACAAAGTGCGAGCACAGGAAAAAAGATTGCCAGCTCTCTGGTGTTTCTCCTGACAAGGACAATAACCCCATGTGATCAAGGTCCCACCCTTATGACTTCATTTTCCCTAAATTATTTCCTATGTGTTTCATTCTGTTGTACATAGGGTCTCTCTAAGTTGAACCCAACTCACTGACACCTAACAACAAAATTTCCAAAATAGTCATATTGATGGTTAGAGCTTCAGCATATGAACTGGGGGAACCACAACCTATACACAGCAATGACCACTGGGGATAACTTCATGATCTTTATACTTTTTCAAAGTATAGGATTGTGTATTATTTTAGATAAATACTTAGTATTTGTGTGCAGGATCAAAAGTTATGCACATTTTTAGTTTTGAAAGCTGCTCCCTAAATTATCTTTTCAAAAGGGCCTTATCAATTTTCACTTCCATCACCAGTGTAGGAAGAACAATTACATTCTCACAGCACACCCTGGATATTATCAATCTTCATCCATTTGGCCAATCTTAGGGAAACACTTTGCTTTAATTTCCAGTTCTCAGACAAAAAGGGAACATGAACGTCTTGCCATTCCTTTTTTCTATAGTTTACTATTCAAAATCTTTGAAATTTTCTTGTTCTTTTCTTCATTATTTTCTAGTAGGATTTATAGGAAGTTTTCTTCATATTCTAGACATTAATCTTTTGTTAAATAGGTACAGATATTCTTTTCCAATATGTTTCTTGCCTTTCAACTTTGTGCAATGTTTTTATCACATACATATTTTGCACCTATGTAGACATATAGGTCAACACTTTCTGTAGGTGAGAGGATAATAAAATGTTGAAAATATTTTACAGATCACTTACTT